>JAVSBV010153071.1:0-15156 GCA_033117975.1 Parotocinclus spilosoma
TCTTGTAACATAGGGCATGTTCGTTTAATTGGACCAGCCGGTTATTAGGACCAAAACGATCGCGTCCCGATGTGGTCGCATTAACCAGAATCGACTGTTTATAAAATAAAAATGAAATATCCCCTAATTTTTGTTAGCATATTTTATAATGTTATAGGTCATGTTATTACAGGTTACAGGTAATGTTATAGGCACCAGGAAGAAGTAACATGTTCATAGCGACATAATCTGTGTATATCAACAACATGTATGCCTAGAACTAAAAAGATGCTAAACTTTTGCAAACTTTCCCAATCGTGGAAAATGTCACCACTGTAGGAGAGCAAAGACGTCCCGCTGTCCTTATGCTAATCACCTCTCTACACATGGACATTAAGCCGGATGAATCCCCTGCTACCTCGAAATCGACCTGAAGAACTAATGAATCACCAGAGCTCATTTCAGAATCATCTCACGCCTACTCTTCATCACTCACTCAAACCTTGACACACACGTATACACACACTAGCATATGTATGATGAGCCCAGGACTGCTAAATAGATAAATAAATAGATTAATCATGCACAGGTCACATCCTGCCTCGTTAGCCATGGATTTGATCAAGGCGAGGTGGGTTTAACGAGCCATCAGCCCCCTGTTGCTTAATTAGCAGGTCAAGGGTGATTTGCATCCATAACATCGTTCTCAAACAAGACCAACATGGTTATAAACGTCGCAAGCGCTGAAGGGTTTACACGGACACTCCAGGTGGCCTGGAGATTGACGGCTGACATACTGTGCCTGTTTGTTTTATATCATGTTTTATTTCGAAACAAACCGTTTCCAGACAAAATGGAGGTGGGTATCTGATTCAGAACCTGTCAGTAGGAGTCGATAACTAGATCATACGTGCCAGACAGCAGACCTCCATCCTAAAGCCTGTGCTTAATGTGATGAAGATAAACTGAGGTGATAAAATGTGGAAATGTCCTCGCACGTCGTGATTAACGAGAAAAAACAACAAAAAATGGCAAATGTTAGACGGTATTTGTCTAAACGTTGTTTCCAGCTATGCCATGACGCCCCCACACACCACACCCACCCCCCACCATCTTAGACTGAATTAATCCAGGGTGAGAACGAAAGCAGGTCAAATCGTATACTGTATATAACCCTAACCCCACACCTCAAGTATTATCTGTTCAAGCATTTACCCTCAAACTGTAAATAAGAGACTCCTAAACCAAAACAGTCCTCCACCTCCCTTCCACTAGCATCAGCACTTTTTATACAGCACCATCTGTATTTGCACCAAATGCTGCATATCTAAACTGTTCATGCTGAGGCATACATAGCTGTTGATATGTGTATCATGGACGTCATCAGACCAAATATACTCTTTACATTTTTACTAAAATCACCCCAGTAAAAAGTACATTTTCTCCTGGATTACTGAGCAGAACTACAGGACATGCCAGTCAAATTCACTACAGTCTCTGAGCAACTAGTTTCCGTCAGTTTTTCGCATGGAGTAATGGATAAGCACCAAAAGAAAGTACACCACAAAGCCAACAATGATAGCTCATAACAATTCAGTAGTTCCCAACCTCTTCTTTATTCCTTTCCATGGCAAAATAAAACACACTTTTGGTTTTTATGCACAGCTTTGCCCCTAGGACTAACTGGAAAGCAGATGGGTACAGCGGTGCCCCTCTAAATTCTGTTTTCCCCAGTATGACAAATCTAGAAACTCCCCTGATGTGTATATTGTTTAATGTCCTTAAATCTGCAGTGACTAGTAAAAGTGGTTCCATTATACATTTCTATTCAATTTAAAATGGTTTTCATTACAAATTGGATCTAAACTGAGTACAAAGTTTAGAATGTATTCATATTAGTTAATTTTCTCCCTATGATTTAATTACAAATGTGTCAGGTGTGTTTTGATTCAATTTTCCTGCTGCATCTATAATGACTGGAAAAATATGTTCACTTTTGCTCTCCAAGGGCCTGACTTTGAGTGACTGTGGTGCCTTCATGTCCAGTGAGGCGTCACATGCAGACAGGAATGGCTATGAAAATAAAAGTGTATATGCATATTTAAAAATACATTGTTTAATGTTTTTTTGATTTACATTATTATTGTGCATCGTTTCCTTTACTTTTTTTGTTTTTTTCCTATTGAAATTCACAGCTGAATTGGATTTGTATGTTTACTTTGTTATAGCATCCCTGTAGCACCACCACCAACAATAACTTCTTGTACACCTTGTACATGGCACATAAACATTTCTATGCTGCATTATTCTAGAAATGAAAAGTGTTTGTTTCTTTTTTTACACCAGACATTGAAGGGGAGAGAACAGATGCATGCACTTGCTTAAGTATGGTGATAATGATGGGAGTTGTGGCTGTACTCTATAAACTTCTCATTACACAAAGGAGTCAGAGTTCCTATTGTACAGTGCCATTGCTTATTTTAATTTATTTAATAATTAGAGAAATAACAACCAAATTGGATCCCATGTGTTGTGTTTATTAGCCAATCTCTTGGCTCAGGTGTGTCCAGCAGGAAAGACGCTAACAGATGGCCTGAGCTTCTCAAACACGTTTGATTGACAGTAGAAAGGGCAAAGGAGGGTGAGAGCTTTGTCATCAGTTACAGCGATAAACAATCAATCATGCCAGCTTTAGTGGTGGTGAGAGAAACTGTGACATTGACACGATGATTCAGAGAGACGAAAGTTGCGTACTTCATAGGTTTGTGGACCTTTCTGGATTTCTAATTTTAAAGTATTTCAAGTTAGAAATACAATAATAAAATATGACTTATATTATATTATCATTAATCACGCTTCAGCTTGACTAATTCAACAAACTATTTCTGGTTCATATCTTTATTAAACACACCAATTATAAATATTCTTCTCTGGTACAGGATGGCGTGGTGGTGAAGGCATTACCATTGCTATCTTACAGCTCCAGTGACCTGTTTCAAGTCCTTGCTTGGTTTACAGCCGTTTCCTCCAGGTATTCTGGTTTCTTCTGACATTCCAAAGTTATGTTAGGTCTACGGTCATCTCTAAATTGTTCGGTTAGCAGGATGGCAGCACGGCTTGAAAGATCCTTAGCATTGACTCTGTTTGTGTGGCGTTTAAAGGGCCTTACTGTTTCATTGTAGGATTGCTCCAGGTATTCATTTTCCATGCGTTAGGTTAACGAGATTCTCTAAGTGTTGTACTCTATTGTTATAACCTTGGTCCTGTCGTGAACAGCCATTGATACTGATGTGTGTGTTGTCAAGGTTCAATAGTCTAAGCAGGTATGGTGATAGGGAACATAGGGCTACGGTGGTGAGGGCACTGGACTATTGAACATAATGTTGAGTGTTGCTGCCAGTATTGGGTCAAGGACACCCTGTATGTTGTAAGATCGCATCAGATGTCAAGCCAAATTTCTTTAGATTGTGCTTTTACAAACATCTAGGGTCAAAGCCTATATAAGCCAACCTGAGGCAACATTGGTAAGGAAAAAACTCCCCAAATGTTATAAGAAACATACATGAAAAAGATTTGGTTGGGACATGTGCTCAGTCAACCGAAGGAGGTAACGTTACCTGTGATAAGAGAGAGTCACCACAGGATTGCAATACGTCCAGCAGTTAAGCAAGAAAGGCATTGTTGCCCTTATAACATTAATTCTCTGGGCTTCACCCTCAGGTCAATGGAGGCACAATGAGAAAAGCAATTTGCTCTAGATAATGCTGTCTGTTAAAGGCTGGAAATTGACATGGGAATGTAAATGAATTCTAAACCGGAGAATTAATAGTGAATTCAAACTAGATGTCCAAAAGTATGTTGACACCCATTTAATGCCTCTTTCATCCACACAGAATCTTAAGCAGAGAAATCTCTCATCTCTACTCACTAACATAAATGAGGTTTACTAAAGACTTGACATTGGTACCAAATGCTGCCATTCTGGAACAGCTCCAGTCATGTATGCATGCTTTTATTGTACAATAGAACCATCGAGTAATAACAACAGCTCAGTACTGAAGAAGCAGGCTACAAAAGCTGGATGCTAGGAGAGTGCAACCTTTTTTCTCAGCTTTATGAGTCTGCATGTACAGAAAAAAATGGAACCACCAAACCTGCATAACATTCAAAGAACAACACTATCAAAAGGCAAGCCCAGGTCAAAATAAAAAATGTAGCAACCACACAAGGAAAAAGTCACGAGAGAGGACCTTCTAGTGTAAGGGCAGAGAAGGTTAGGGGAAGAGCATTGCAGGATGTTTGGCCCAATGGCTGAGCAAGACCCCTAAATCTTAACTGCTCAGCTTGAATGTAAGTCGCACTGGCTAAACTTGTAAATGCAGTTCTACGACGGTTTGTTCCAAGATGTTTGGATCCAGTTATGGCAAGCCTTTACTGGCAGCATATAAGAACATTCTAGAGATAGATCCTGCAATTTAAGAGCAGATATGGTCAAGCAATACCTCTAAAATGGTTGGGTGTGGAGGAATTTGATAGAGGCATCTAAAAAATCAGCAGTTACGGGAAAACGGTGTAGAGGTTTCTTCTGTGGACCAACTGTTCCTTTAAGGAAGAAAAATGTGTAAAGGTAGAGTAAGTGACAAGCTCCACACTTTCTGAATGTCAGCGAAAAGAAAAGATGCCAGCGAAATTTTTAATCTCTTCTTTTGCCTACAGAGTCAAAAACTGACTAAAAAAGAAAATGTTTAAAGAGATAGAATCAGAGCGAGGCACGAGGGAGACACGCTGATGCTTTTTCATGAGTATTTTTTTATTCATTATGCTTCATTGTGGAAGCAAAGAATGAGAAGCAATGAGTCAGTTGGCAGCAGATGTGTTTGTGTGTGTGCACGTGTGTGTGCGTGCGTGTGTGCGTGCGTGCGTGCGTGCGTGTGTGCGTGCGTGTGTGTGTGTGTGTTTGTGTAAATGCACAATATTCATTCATTTCAAATAATTTAATAATCAATTAATAAATTATTCAAATGTATAAGGTTATTAATAGGCTGTCTCACCTGTGGTTCAGTAGAGTGGTATATTGTAATGGCCGACTATCTGTCTCTATGTCTGTCTCTCTGTCTGTCTCTCTGACACATGAACACAGACACACACACACACTTGTCTCCCTCTCTGTCTGTGTGCATATTATTAAGTATGTGTGACTTTGTGTGTGTTTTTTGCTGGTCCCCACTGGGGAAAACTGTTCTTTTGTTTAGTGTTGCTTTTTTCTTTGTTGCTATTTTTTGTTTTTTACAGAAACACCATATACAAAATAAATTAAATATATATAAAATATTCAAAATATATCCAGAAGGTTAATGAGTTTAAGATTATGGCTAGATGTAAGTATAGCATTAATTAACTCTGTAGCATTATATAGCATAGTATAGCATTGATTAATATTAAGTAATTATTATGTCAATAGACAGTCCCCACCAGGAAAGTAAGACAAATGCACGTGTTTGTGTGTGCGTCAGTGTGTGTGTGTGTGTGTGTGTGTGTGCTAATGTGAGCACAAAGAGGCAGTCTTTATGATAGCAGAACTATCACAGATGTCTGAGCAAATGTAGCAGATCTCATTTAATAAACACACGCAAACTTCCAACCCATCCCAGGTGTGTGACTCATTTCTGCCACCTGTGGCTCTAAAAGAGCTGTGCATTAGATCAAAGTCCAGGTACTGACGTCACAGACAGAGACACACAGAGACACACAGAGACACAGAGATCATTTATGGAACCTCGAGTACAAAGACAGCACAAACCACCTCGAAACTTGTTACATACTCAGCAGTCAAAGGCACACATTATATGCATGAGCTCATTCACTGCATAGCATCTGTGTGTGTGTGTGTGTGTGCTAATGTGCGCACAAAGAGGCAGTCTTTATGATAGCAGAACTAACACAGATGTGTGGGCAAATGTACCAGAGCTCATTTAATAAACACACGCAAACTTTTATCCCTTCCCAGGTGTGTGACTCATTCCTGCCACCTGTGGCTCTAAAAAGATCTGTGCATTAGATCAGGTCCAGGTACTGACTCTCTCTCTCTCTCTCTCTCTCTCTCTCTCTCTCCCACACACACACAAACACACACACACACGCACACAGTTTTTGAAACCTCAGTTAAATCACAGCACAACAATTCACCTGAAACCTTTTTTACATTCTCAGCAGTAAAAGGCACATATTTTATGCATGAGCTCCTTCACTGCACAGCATCTGTGTGTGCGTGTGTGTGCATGTGTGTGTGTGCGCATGTGTGTGTGCGCATGTGTGTGTGCACATGTGTGTGTGTGTGTGCACGTAGCTAAGACACAGTCAAACGCCATTCAAACTACACAGTCCTCTTCTAACTTTGTCTCCACACAATGTATCCATTCAACCTGTCAATCGCCTAAAATCCACATTTAATTCACCCCTTTCTCCAGCTCGGCTTAACTATGTCTAGAAACCTCTTCATTCATAACCTCCAGCAGTGATTTATCTCAACCTCAAATTTATCTACAGGTATAACAAATTCACGTTTGCTCAAACTAGTTTTTTGTCATTCAGACATGAAATTGAATTGTATTTAAGCCAGATTTGTATTTCCTATTATAATTCCTAGGACCGCTACCTTTAAAACAAACAGACATTGATTGAATGGACGTTAAACAGTGCATACCTATGTAGCTTTTAATGTAACTCTAACACTTAATGTAATTCACTTTGTGACCCATTTTTTTCTATTGCATAAGGAATCAAAATGTCCTCAACTTCACCCTATAGCTCTTAAATGTATTCAAACTACTTGTCAGTTACTTAAAATCTGCACTTAAATTATTTCATTACCGCCAATACACCCCATTTATAGAAATCTCTATGACTGAGGTAAATAATACCTCAATCAGCACATCTAGAGATACTGCCCGTCCAAGGCAACACACACAGCCACCCAGTAATTCACACTTAGTCACTTTAAAAACACCAATGATCCTAACCCATGTTAGAGGAGTACGTGTCCAAAGCAAACCAACTCAAATACTGAAAGAACATGCAATCATCTCAATGTCTGGGGATTAAATCTGAGATTTCTGATGCAATGAGATGACGGTGCTAAACTCTGAGCCACTGTTCCACCACAAAATTCCCTGCTCTGTTGAACCCCAGATCCTCTTAATTTATATAAATCCCTTATTATTAGGGATAATCCTCTCTAATGTGTCCAAACCACATGTCAATCATCCCAAATCCACATCCGATGTATCCCTAACTCTCTTTAGTACACCAAAAAAAGTCTCGGTTTACCATAAGTTACATTTGTGTGTTAGTAAATTAATTAGAATAAGATAAATAATACAACTCTTAATAAGCACAGTAGTGCTGCTAGAGTTTTTAAACATTGTCTTCACTCCAATAGACACATCTACCATATTGATCATCACCATGTAGATGTAAATTCAGAGACAGCAGCTCATCTGATGTTAGACATTCGTCCAGCAGTGTCACCGAGGTGTTTAAAAGCTCCAGCAGCACCAGAACAACACACACTAACACACCCCCACCATGTCAGTGTTACCGCAGTGCTGAGAATGATCCATTACCCAAACAGTACTTGATCTGCGGGGTCCTGTGGGGGTCCTGACCATTATTGAACAGAGTAAAGAAGACTAACAAGGTATGCTGATAAACAAATGGACTACAGTCTGTAATTGTGGAGTTGCAAAGTGCATCTCATAAGTGATAAAATGACAGTGAGTGTAGAAACAAGTAGGTGTACCTAATAAAGTGATCAGCAAGTGGATCATTGGATATGAACTCCTTTACATCTCTAAAAACAAACCTGTTACCCACTTATTTATCAAACAGTCAAATTTATTATTAAAGTTCCATTTAATTCTATAATCCAGTCTCCTCATACATGGACATCTAACTGTTTGTATTAGTTAATTATTTATAATAAACAACATCATGGTCAATCATGACAAAACATCATATTAATGATGCAAGTCTGTTTACTAAACAGTGTGGCTGAAAAAAATTAAAAAGTTTGCTGCATTGATCAGCACATTATGGCGAAGGCATTTAGTATTTTTAACCATGGTTCAAAATAATTTATAAAGTGTTAATAACTTTAAACGACTGATTTAGCCGTCATGACTGCCACTGCCGTTTCCAGCATACTGGACACCATCCCAGACTTTCGCATACTCTCGCACATTACCAACCCAACCCCATGCCACCACTGCAATATTCATTATCACCTGTTCCACATTTCTTATTAAATCCTCTGCTATTTAAACCTCTTGCCTTAAACGGTCAAAGTCAAATACTTTTTGTGCATCAGGTTCAACACTTTGTTCTCTAAGCTAAACTCTCTGGTTCAGTGTAAGGTTAACCTTTTTTTTTTTGGTTAAAAATTCAGTCAGTTTTCTTTATCCCCTAAATTTTTGTGCATCTCCATTTGTAAGGTGTCCAGCGTGTCAGCAGATATTTATGCAAATAGGTAAGGGTGTCCCCTTGTCTGTTTTGGGTTCTCGGTTATTTTTCTCTCACAATATTTGCTCATATGGCTATGATTCTTCCTTTTGTGTACTTATCAGCTAAAATGCTTTACTTGGCTTTTGAGAAACTTCAAGGTACTCACAAATTTAACAAGTGCAGATTATGCCTTGCATGGATTTTGTCTAATACCTCAACCTCAGTGTTTCTTCAAAATGATTGAGTTTATAAATAACCGGGTGTTTGCCTAGATAATAAGCTCACTGTTATCCAAATCACATTCCAAATCTACTGGAGCAAATGCTTATTCAAAAACTCCCAGCCTCACAAATGTATTTATCTACTCTCACATAATCGCATCCATCTAATTTGTACATGCCTTTAAAATATATCAAGCGGGAAGCACGATGGCTCGGTAGGTGGCCCCGCTGCCTCACAGCAAGAAGGTCCCAGGTTCAATCCCAGGGTGGAGCGGAATTGGTCCTTTATGTGTGGAGTCTGCATGTCTCCCTGTTACTCCGGGTACTCCGGCTTCCTCCCACTTTAGCGCTTTAGTTTAATTGAGTACTCTAAGTTGGCATTGATTTGTGTGTGTATGTATATATATGGGACTGTGGTGGACTAGTGGGTAAGCCACTGGACACTGGACTATGGACCAGAGGGTCCAGGGTTAAATCCCACCTCTGCCAAGCTGCCACTGTTGAGTCCCTTAACCCACAATTGCTTGGATTGTAAGATAGTATGAATTGTAAGTCGCTCTGGGGCGTCTGCTAAATGTTATAAATGTAAATGTCTTGAGATGAACTTGTGTATGGATATAACCTTGTGTGTGTCTCCGAGATGGCCCCTGATGCCGATAGCGATGTTAAAGAAGCCAAATAAGAAACCTCTCCTTTAATTATTTTTGCCATCTCAAATATCCACACTACCCTCTTATTTACCAAACCCCACTCAAAATACAGTTATTTAAAAAGTACTATATTTGAAGCCCACCATTGAAATAGCTATACCACTGTTTAAGAACTTGTATGATGCCCTTATTATAGAATATTTCAGTGTCCTTATTAGAATACAACCAGAAATAGAGGAAATGTGTATGCTTTATTAAAAACCGGCAGAAAAAAGAACAGCTTCTACAGGCTACAGTGGCAAATATTTATTGTGACCTCCCCTTACATTTAAGCAACAGCAGCATCCGGCAGCTTTATCCGGATGCCATGATGACTTCTGCAGTCCAAAGAAGCAATGTTCTTTTTGGAAAGGTGAAGAGGTAAAGATATGCTAAAGTTTACAAAAGTCGGAATGAAAATCAGTGAAAAAGAGACTTGTGGAGAGACCAATCCAGATTTGAAATTCTAGCGTTTGACAATATGTTATATATGGTTGTTATCCTATTGCTAAAATAAATATAAAGGTGGCCTAGGACCTTAGCACAGTACTGTGTATACAGTATTATTCACTGGTCCAATCCCTCACGATTCATTTCCCCTCTATCATTTACTTAGGATTCACATTTTGATACGAACCCTCAAAAGTCTTCAAATTTATACTGATCCTAACCCACATCTAGATCTCATCACCTTTCTAATTTATCTCCACACCAGCAAATCCACTAATCCCCTAATCTGGCTACATTAAGATCTGATTAATTAAACATAGATCACTCTAATTATTTGAGAAAATCTATTAATATTATCCAAGCCTTCTTTTTTGGAAAGGCTGTATCAGATATCCAGTTAATACGTTTCAGACCATCATTCACACCCCCTTAATTACCCATTCCCCCAATTTTTATCTGAAAGATAAATCCGCTCACGATTCACCCAGCTGATCATGTCTACTGTATTACATCTTTTCCTCCCAACCCAATCCAATGAGCATCTCATTCTGAATGTATTAAAGTGCCTTATTTATCTACACCAGCCTCGAATAAGTCCAATGTAAGCAAAATAATCACCATTTGTATATGCTTACATTTCATCGCTAAACCACTCAGCTTCCCAATTATCCTCATTAATGTACCTAATTTGTCAAAACCCACTCCACAATACAGTTCTCTCTATCCTGTTATATGTCTAAGACCTTACATTTACTTAAGTCCCCCTTTTATTTACTCATTCCACTCTCTATAATTGCCATTTCCCCCCTCATAATTAACCCTGTTCATATACTGTGTGTCAATCGATTTAAATAAACACGTCCCTTTATTTATTGATTCATTTTAGTGTAACTGCACACATCCAAATGTCTGTTTCAATCCACCTCTAATTATAGTTGCACCACCCCAGTTTACCCCCTTGTAATTTACTCGTCACCATCCCACTAATTTCATTCGCTCCGTCTAATCTTTAACCCCTTTTATTTATCAGCCCATTATCATCATGGATCTCTCTTTGGAGTCAACATTCCTGAGCTAAAATTTGTCTGCAGCTCCTAAATTCTCCAACTCTTATTCAAGACATTCCACCCAGAACAAGCAGTAATTATCGCGTAATGAAAACGAACGCCTCTAGGACCTCACACTGGAGCGCCAGCTGCTGTGCAGATGCTGATCTGTTGCTCCTTCCATGCCGCTCTGCATACGGAGGCATCGTTAAAACCTATGCAGAAAAGCCATTTGGAGAAAATGAATACAGCAATACCTCTGGTGTCTGGGGCTTCCGTCTCGTGGAGGAAGAGGAAGAGGAAGCTGGAGATCCAGAACGGAGGAGAGCAGAGAGGGAATGAAGCGAGGAGGGAGGATGGATGCCTGAGATAGACGAGAGGGAGAGAGAGAGAGAGAGAGAGAGAGAGAGAGAGAGAGAGTGGGGAGGAGGGAGTACGTCTCTGACAGAGAGAGACAGAGTAAGACGAATAGTAGCTGGAGAGATGGAGACGGAGGGAGGCAGCATGTGAGTAAGAGAGATAGGCACAGTTTAAAGAGAGACAGGCATATGGGGCTTAAGCAGGAGTTCACCACTCCCAGTTATACTCAACCGCAGTGAGGAGACCCAGCAGCAGATTTGCCCTCAAGCACTCATTCACCGAACAGGTTGTTTCTGAGTGCTGCCATTTATAAATAATGACCCCTGTCTTTAGCCTTGACTGTAGCCTGATTCGGATTCGGCTCACGTAGCAGCAGATTCCCGCCACGCCAGCCTTTTTTAATGCCACGTCAAACAGAATGTGTGAAATCCCCGCTCGGGTGCAGAGTGTGACCCTTAAAAATGACCACCTTCCATAGCGCACAATTATAAAAACCACTGAAGCTCACTCATCAGAACCTGACGACTGTCCTGCTCCACTATCGACCCAGTCGTGTGCATACCAAGTATTTCTGATGATGAGCCTCAACAGCACAAGCTCAAGCCTGCTTCCACCCTAATGTGGTGCAATCACATCTCATACATTCTGAGACGACTCTTAGTGTTACGTTAAATCTCTCCTGGCAATCAGTCTCGATAAATCCCTGTGCCAAGCGCATCTACTGAGACAGCATTTCTCCAGCCATTAGTGGAGCTCCCGAACTCCTTCACTTTCAAAAGTACACACGTGCACACACAGTGCAGACGCTTAAGCGTGGGACCACCCTGCTAAAGAATCCAGTTCAGAATCAGCACTACTGATGCAGAGAGATGTTTACGAATTCGAGAAATATGCGTCGTATAGACACACACATACGTCTCACTATCCTTGCGGGGACTTTCCAGTGACGTACTGATTGCTGTGGCAAATTAATTCTACACAACGTAATCATTACCTTTATCTTGGTAACCTAATACAAATATTTTTTGTGTGAAAAAAACTTTTTAAAAAGTGTAAAAAATGTAAAAAGCATCAGATCTTTACCTCCTTTCTCTCCATGTGGTCCTCACAATGTAAAATAAACATGATCCATCCACCCACACACACACACTTTAACGCATGCAAGCAAACAGGCACACATACACACCTACACATCTAGATCCATATCTAGGGACAGAAGAGGTGAAAAAAAGGAGTCAGGAAAAAGTAAGACTCAAGACAAAAGTTGGAAAAGTGCGGCACAGTGCCAAGTTCTCTCAAAACAGTGTTCTCTCAAAGCAGCTTTTACAACTACGTAGGCCCAAAGCCTTAACTGATCAAGCCTAGGGTGTTAGTGGTAAGGAAAAACTCTTCATGCGA
The DNA here is from genome assembly GCA_033117975.1 of Parotocinclus spilosoma. Lineage (NCBI taxonomy): Eukaryota > Metazoa > Chordata > Actinopteri > Siluriformes > Loricariidae > Parotocinclus > Parotocinclus spilosoma. The sequence continues at coordinate 12,643 of JAVSBV010153071.1, forward strand.
TAAGGAAGAAACATTGGGAGGAGCAAGATTTAAAAAGGGACCCGTCATTAGATTAGCTAGTCGCAGGAGAGCCGATGCTTAACTGGCAGCATAGGGTACAATGCAAGCAGAGGAACAGCACAAGATAGGGCACCAGTCCATCGTAGGGCACATAGAATCACACACTCACACACTAAGGGGCACTTTGCATGACAACTTGCATGGCACTGACAACTTTGGCACTTGGCATGTAATTAGAATGTGGAAGGAAACCAGAGTAAACCCACAAGGACATGTGGTGAACACACACTCCATGAAGAAAGGACATAGGGCACTCGCTCCAACTGGAATTGAACCCAGGACCATCTCGGTCAGGTGATGTCAGGTGATAGAGCTACCCATCGAGCCACCGTGCCGACCCAAGAGACAACATATGAAAAGGAACAACAGGCATTACAAAAAAATGCAATCCTATATAGACTATAATAAAAAGTCTAGATTGTTGGTATCAGAGGTATTTTGTGCCATGGCATGCTCAGTCAACAAGAGGAGGGAAGGGGAGGGGAGATAGGAACCTTTGATGTGACTTGAGTAGCAGTATGAGAAATGGAACTGGTGCTAGAAGAAGAACCCATGAACTTAACGTATGTGTGTTGCAGAACTCCAGGTATCCAGGTTTGAGATTCGGACTACTGTCTTTTTTATATTAGATCACACTGTTTGCGCTAATCCAGTGTCCTCTCACCTCCCCAAAACATAAACATAAAACATATAAACATAAAATGTCGCATGGTAAATCTAAGCTGCAAGAAAACAGATATGTAACAGGACTGTTCACATCTTTTACAGAAAAGGCTGCATTACAAACAATACTTTTTGTCCATTTCTCACATTTGCAAAAATTAACGTGCAGTTTAGAAATAGATGATTAGATTAAAGAAATTAGGTTGTTGTCAATAGAGTGGACTGTGGTAACCTAGTGGTTAGACCTGATTGTCCTGGGTTCAAATCCCACCTCTGCCAAGCTGCCACAGTTGGGTCCTTAAGCAAGGCCCTTAACCCACCACTGCTTGGACTGTAAGACTGTATGAGTTGTAAGTCGCTCTGGATAAAAGTGTCTTCTAAATGCTGTAAATGTAAATGTAAATAGAGGTTTATTTATTTCGCATCTGCAAACCGGTCTTAAACCTGAAAGTCATTCTGAGACCCTGGTCAGCATCTACCATGCACGTACAAATCTGATGGCCACTTTCCATTTTGGGGTGGGTCTTCAGGAAAATTCATTTGTTCAGTCTTTTTGTACACAATGACAAAATCACGAAGGAAGTTTTTAAATGTTTGGTTTAAAGCCTCAAACTAATATGCATGTGTGTTCAAAATTATCCAAAAAATACTTAACTTTAATGATGAATCGTTAGTTGGTCATCTACCACAGTCCAGTAGGCTCATGTTTTAAGTCCAAATTTGAAGAATATGTGGTCTCACATTAAACACAAATAACCTGGGAAGCATTTTTTAACGGTTCATTAACTGTTTGAAGCAAGTAAAATTGGCATTTTGGGTCTATTTCTTGCCCTGGAGTGTACAAGACAAGTTAGAAGACAAGTTAAAGCCTGGAAATGAATAGATATTTGAAATAGCTGAGGCCACAATCTGATGGTGCTTTGCTCTAAAGCACAATATAACGTACTGCCCCTTAGAAACACATTCCATGCATTCACCATTGTCAGATTTGCTTTGGGTTTCATTTAACGCTCCGTGTTTGTCTTTAGGCTATGTTCAGACAGGCAATACAAATGGAATTGAAGCCCAAATGAGATTTGAGCTAGACAGACTTGGTGCAGTCTGAATGGCTAACAACCGCATGGAAACTGTTTTTTTTCCCAATTGCATTCAAACCACGTCAAATCTGACGAGTGTGCTGCTCTGTCTGAGCAATTATTTTGATTATTTGACTGACAACAACGACAACAATAATAACAAGCAAATCTATGACCTGTACCATGAAAAAGTGCCCAAGACTGGAGCAAGGAAAAGTCTTCTTCCTATAGAAGTCACTTATGAAAAAATATGATTATCAGTTCACAAAACAGGGATCAGCAAGGCGTAGATAAAAAGTACAAAATAAAACATATGCAACTAAGCACAAAGTCGGACAAAATAAAAGTGAATATTTGTGATTGAATATTATCCTCATATAAATTACATTCCTCTGTTGGGACTGCATACCTGTCAAGTTTGGGATTTAAAAATAAAGGAAATTTTCCGCTACACGTTTCGAGCTGTCCCACCAGGCCAACCGAGGTTCAGTCTCCCTTTCATTTTAAGACAAATTTTCAAGAAATCTAAAATAACCACCTGTAAACCACTTACAAACTACAATTAGATAATCAAAATCTAATAAACATTTTTTGACACTGAAATGCTGTGGACATTCCTACACACATACAGTGCATCCGGAAAGTATTCACAGCGCTTTACTTTTTCCACATTTTGTTACATTACAGCCGTATTCCAAATTGTATTAAATTAATC
>JAVSBV010153080.1:0-29287 GCA_033117975.1 Parotocinclus spilosoma
GGGGCAGGATCAGATTGTCCAGCAATGCCTAAGAGGTTCCTCTTCACCTTCATTTAAAAATATCCCCTACTTTTTGTCAGCAGTGTATAAAGTATACCCCTGCAATCCCCCCTCAAATACAATTTAAAAAACCTAACACACTTGCACGCACACAAGTGGTTTTTTTTTTTAATCCAGGGAAAAACATACGCGTTGAAAAACGACCAAATAGCATCAGATCTCAAAGTTAAAAGACACGAACAAAACTTCTAGATGCAAGCAACTTATACATTTACGCAAATATACTATTAAGGTATATTTATAAGGTATATCAATATACTATTGAGGTTTAACCAGTTCAAACTATTCAGTTTAACACCAGCGACACCTTAAATGAGTGTTTAGCATATTGCAACTCGTGTTTCAGGATTTCTAAGATGTTACATTATGTATTACAATTGTCTCATATTAACAGAGCGTGAGTTTGACTACACTACAAGTATACAAACATGCCATTGCAAGCATAAACACATCCGACTTCGGCAGAATTACAAACGGCTCGTTGTATCCTGGCAAAGTGCACTATAAATGGCACAAAACAATGCGTTTTACATTTAAACTAGTGCAACTAGTGTAATTTTTTATAACCAGCACTTAGGTGTGTACGTGGTGTTTTTTTTTTTCAAATGAAGACAGCAGAAAGTATTTCGTATCTGACAACAGACTATGTGAAAAATATAAACCATAGATATTTGTTAGAAAGTCTTATTAAGTTCACGCTAAATATATTTCGCTGTTTAGTTAGCGAGCTAACCTAAATAGCCAGCTAACGCGCTAATAATATCGCTTGCTAGCCAAAAATCAAAGTCTTACCCCTTATGATACGAGCAACAGTCATACAATATGAAAAAACACAACCTCACACTCCTGCTGTCCTAAACTCTAATCCACCATAATAAAACATTTGAGTTTTATTTAACAAAACACTCAGTTATCGTTTGAACTCACCATCGCGGCCGCCATGTTGAATACACGTGTCACTCCAGACGTCACCGGAAGTGCTTTCAGCTACACCGAGCAATCCTGTTAGCATAGCACGAAATGTTCTTACACCACAGTCATGATCAGATCCTATAAAATCATGTTCAGGCATTATAACAAATGAATCATTTACTAAAATAAACATAAAGCTCTGTAAATCAACCAGGTCAATTGTTTGATTTGTTTTGTAAATGGGCTGAATCATAAGTGCAAAATCATTTGACGCAAATACGTTTAAATATTGACAAAAGTATTGGGACACCTACACATTACACCTACGGGTGCTTTATTGACATTGAATATGGAGCTTATCCCCTTTTGTAGCTTTCACACTTAGTTTTATAAAGAAGATTTTGGATTGTGTATGTCAGAATATTTTCGATATTCAGCGAGAGTACAAGAACTAAATTCTAGTTGATCTAAAAAAAATGTTTCATGGTATTGAGGTTAGAGCTTTGTGTGGGCAGTCATGTTTTTCTACATAGAGCTCTCCCAACCCGACCTTTATGGACCGTGCTTTGTGCATGGGGACACAGTCATGTACACAAAGGGCCCAAACTGTTCCCACAAACTGTTGGAAGCATACTATGGTCCAAATTGTCTTGGTATGCTGACGCATGGAAACTTCTCACTGAAAATCCGTTATACTGAAAAAGCATTCAGTGGAACTATGGGGACTAGACCAACCCCTGAAAAGCATAGCACTATCCTCCAACCAAACTTTAAAGCTGGCACAGTGTGGTCAGGCAAATAACGTTCTCCTGGCATTCACCAAACCCTGACTAGACCCAGCTTAAAGAAGCATTACTCGTCACTCCTCAAAACCCATTTCCACTGAGACCCATGTAGGCATGCTCTATACCAGGGGGGCTTTGACCCGTCCAAAACAACATCTCTCTTGTCCTGTGTAGAGCCATTGGAACACCACAGTTGGGTCCCTGAGCATGGGCCTTAACCCACAATTGCTTGCACTGTAAGACTGTATTAATTGTAGGTCACTCTGTTGAATTAGCCCAGTGCTTTTTCTGCAGTGCACTGGTCTGTAGATAAGTATACTTTCAACCCCCAACCAAATGCAAAACATTTATTTACATTTATTTTGCTTTCAAACTTCACTACAATTCAGTCCTGGGTACGATCCCCAGGCGGAGCACTCTGGGTCCCTTCCGTGTGGATTCTGAATGTCCTCCCTGGCTCCGTGTGGGTTTACTCTGGGTGATCTGGTTCCTCCCACACTCCAATAATATGCATTAGGTTAACTGATTATGCTAAATTGGTCTAAATATATGTATGCTTATTAGGCAGAGAACACAAATGAATGAATGGACAACATAATACCCACAATAGCGATCTTGGGTTTGTGAAAGGTGCAATATAAGTAATAATAATAAGTAACTTATTATTATTATTATTATTAATAATAAATAGATAAATAAATACAATAATAATAATAATAATAATAATAATAATAATAATAATGATAATAATAATAATAATAATAATACTTTAATTCCACAATTTCTGTCTCTGTTTTTTATGATAGAATGCTAGTAACCTTATCTGCATGTAATCCACCAGGACTCAGATCCATTTTAGCATCTAATACCCCTACACCACCTGAGCACCAGTTTAACTATCATTATTTTTAATTTAAAAAACTCACCCAATTTCCATGCATTCACTGTGCCAAAAATAGCAAAGTTCCATTGCTTGTCCAAGCTGTTCTGCACTAGTTATTACTAGTCCAACTTGTCATTAACGTTGTCAGTTAGCCCAAGCCAACATGTGAAACTTGGTGGTAAAAAAAAGTAAATAAATCAACAATCAGTCATTTGCAGTGTGTTCCACTAGGGGATGCTGCATCACCGTCCTGAACATTTAATCACAGCTACCCGCATTACCTGTTTTAATTGTGCTTTTACTTTAAAGCCGTCCTTTGTGACAAGATACTTTGTGATAGCCCTTGGTTATGAACTGAAATAGAATTATGAAACACTGCAGACATTATTAGTAAGATTATTAGTAAACTTAATGCAAATACCGTTATAAAAACACGTGCTTAGATGTCAACAGGCCCACGTAATATTCATGGTTATTTAAAAGGAGCACCCCCTTTATAGTACGAGAAAACCCCCAAATAATAAGTTAACTTTATCTGTCTGTATCTGTTTGAAGGATGCTGAAAGGTTTCTGGGGTCTTAGAAAAAGTGGGTTACACTTTAAAGGCAATAATCATGAAAGTATACCTGAGTATAGCTCAGTAATAAATGTGGTCTCAAAGCACATAAAAAAATAATTAGGTAACGGATAAATATACACAGCCACAAAATAAGGGGTTGATTTAAAATACATATAAAGCAATTAATTTTATTAAACAAGATCATCAGAAAATTCAATGTCAATGTAAATGAGATGTAACATTTGGTATGTATGTATATTGTATAGGATTGGGGTGGCCTAGCGTTTAAGGTACTGGACCCTGGACCTCATGGTCCAGTGTTCAAATTGCACCTCTGCCAAGCTGCCACAGTTGGGTCCTTAAGCAAGGCCCTTAACCCACCATTGCCTGGATTGTAAAAATTTCACTTGTACTGGCATGGATAAGCATTGTGATGTTATTGAAAAGTCGCCTTCCTTTCTTCTCAAGCTCCCCCCATAAATGTTTGATGGTATTTATGTCAGGTCACTGTAGAGGAAAGTCCATTCTGTCAGCACAGATCTTCTTTGGTCTTCAAGTAGTTGTTGCAAGGTCACCATGTGTTACCAAGTAGTTGTTGCAAGGTCACCATGTGCTTTGGGTCATTTTCCTGCTGCTATAGAAATCCTTCTCCACAAAGATCTATGCAAGCATTTTTTACCATTGCACTTAGATTTTTGGCCCCCACTGTTAGTGTATATAAAGAAAAAAAACCACACTGAATAGGAATGAATTTATTAGGAATTTAGACAAATATAAAAATATATAGCCATTAAACATTGGGCCATACAGATTAACTCCACTATGTTTTGTGTCCACTGATTGTATCATTATATAAAAAAAAATCCTTAATTTAATCTATGCATAGCATTTAAACACAAGCATAACATAACTGACATGCAGAATGAAACTTGAATAGAAATAAGCTGAAACAATCACACCGTATGAATTATTGCACGGAAGTTCAATTAAGAAAATGTTATTAATTTAAAACAAAATGTAAATGTAATGTAGCTGACTCTGATTTCACAGTATCAGGTGTAACAGAAGCTTAAACTCTAAAGCAGTACCGCTATTAAATGTACACGGTATTCGATGGAAATAGTTCACGCAGAGGCTAATCAAAATGAATAGCTAGAAAAGGAAAAAGAAATGGTTTAACAGGAATATTCTGAAAAGCAACCACTCGCTGGGTCAACCTAATATAGGTCGCACTTTTATGAATGTTTTCCTTCCATCTTACTAACCACATTACAGTTCATAGTATTCGTATTGCTCGTGTGACTACGCATTAAAGCAACAAACAGACTTTCTGAAATGAAACACGGCAGAGAAACTAGAAACAGTTAATTACATTAGCATCCTACATAAGTTACAACTTTGTACAAATATTGTGCAATCACATGCAACACTCAACATAAGGCAAAAGGATTGGCATGAACGAACTGGAGTTACTTTCTTCATTAAAGGAAAAGTCCACCCTGTGTTTATACTGAAATCTTTTCAACTGGTTGCCCTGTGACATAATGATGGGCCTTCCTGGTGCAAGTGACTTCAAATATACAATAAGGTTTCACTGGCATTGCCTAAAAACAAGCTCGTATTTTCTCACCATTTATAAAGTAGTTTTGTAATAAACCTTTAATAAAAAATGGCTTCTCTTCACATTTCAAGCCCCATGTTGAGACTAGAGACTTTCACATTCCTCAACCATTTACCCTGTCTTCCAACAGGATCGATTTTTTTTTCACTGCTCACAGTCTGGGGGATCCTGGACTTAAATATATAAATACAGTATTTTTATCATAAAGGACCATATCTATTTTGTTAGGTAAGAAGACTACCCTGGCTCTCTGGTCATGTAATATTACTGTAATACATTTAAAAAAGCAAATTCTTTGGCCTATTAGCACGTTTTGGTTCAGCACAGGTTTGATTCCAGGCGGTGCCCCTTCCGACTGGATTGGACAATGCACAGATGGTTTTGGGGAGGTCCCCAGCACTGCAACAGCAACAACTTACATGAACAGAATAATAGACTGAAATTCTGTTCTCCAAACTCCATTTTTTCCATTTTTGTGTTTTATTTATTGAAATATCATCTGAGCTTAATAATACACACAATTGGTTCTGTGTGGCGACCAATCAGAACACGGAGGGGGCATGTAAGAACTTTGAGTGCGGCAACAAACGCTCATTGCTTCGAAAGCAGGCAGCAACATGTGAGCTTATTCATATTAAAAACAATGAGGGCATTTCCATTCACTTATTAATCCAACAATTTGGTGTTTGCAGTCGCCTGCTTATTCAGAACTCAAAAAAATAATTACGTAGTTTTAGCTGAGTGATCAGAGTTCTTAGTGCATATATAACCGTATGATATTTTCAGTCTGATTTTTTAGTCTGCTCATGCACACAGCTGTCTTGAAAGCGACTAGTGGAACACCACTGCCAGGTCCTTTTATACTTTTATTTATATATAAGATATTTATATAGAAGATTATTTGGGCTAGTTTCCACAATGTTGTTTCTATCATTGAATCTGGCAACCCAGAAAATAAATACAGTTTAGGATGGATTTTTCCTTTAAATAATTTCGACTTAATCTTTGAATGCATAAATATGCTCAGCGTACATGTGGATGTATGTGCGAGAAAGATAGAGAGAGACTTAGGGCTGTTGTTGGTATTGGCTCTCTGTGGCCGTGTAGAAATCCTCTAGCACACTCTGAAGGTACTCGAATGTGGGTCTGTCGTCTGGCTTGTTTTTCCAGCACTCCAACATGATGTTGTACAGCTCCTGAGGGCACGAGTCCAAGCGTGGCATTCGGTAGCCTCTCTCCAAAGAGCGGATCACCTCTGGATTCGTCATTCCTGAGAAGTGTAAACACAGAGTGGCACTAAATATGTGTTTCTTACACATATGGGGTGGGATGGATGGCTCTACTTTAGCCCATGGTGAAACATGCTTAACTAGGGTTCTGTAACAGCCATAGAAAATGGTTATATTATAGAGATCATATAGAGGTATTATATATAAATAATGAAATATCTCCACATATTTGTGAGCAGTGTATATAATAACTATGAGAAGACCAGAGTTAAATAGAAATGGTAATAAATGATTATGGCAGTCCCATGAGCTAATAGCATGTTGTGCAGTTTCTATCCATCAATTATTTGGCACATTTTGAAATTGTGCAAGGAAAACCTGCATCTTCAATGGTTCAGGTCCTACTTAAGAAGAGTCTGCCCTTCTACGAGCACATCTACCACCCACACCTTTAATCAAACCCCTAAGCATGAATAAAGTACAGCCTTAGTGCAGCTCTGTGTGTATTTGGCTAATCGTATCAATGCGGACCTGGGTACGGTGTTCGGCCGTAGGTGATGATCTCCATGAGCAGAATGCCGAACGACCAGACATCTGATTTGATGGTGAAGGAACCGTAGTTGATAGCCTCGGGTGCAGTCCACTTAATGGGAAATTTGGCACCTTGGGAAAAGAATAAAGAGTTTGAAAAATACTACCCCCTAATGGCATGGGTTTAGCAAAGCAATATCAGTGGATCGCGGGATTTCAAATCTGAATTGACTCACCCTCTCTGGCAGTGTACTCATTATCCTCTATGATACGTGCAAGGCCAAAATCAGCAATCTTACACACCAGACTCTTATTGACCAGGATGTTGGCTGCACGCAGGTCTCTGTGAATGTAGTTCCTCCTTTCGATGTAGGCCATTCCCTCAGCTATCTATAGACAAGTACACAGGCAACAAAGCTTTGTACTCTTTGTAAATTAAGATTAGAAGAAGAAGAAGGTCCTTTTTTTGTTTTTTAAACATACTATACTGATAACACCCCTGTAATGAAGTGAAAGTTCCTGTTTCGACCCTGCTGATTATTCTCTTTGGTATAGAGGTATAGAGGCTACCCAAGAAATCACTGGGCACAAGCAAAAAGCTCCTTGGATCAAACATCAGTGCATTGTAGAGCCCTGGAACTGCACCACCCAAACTACACATTGCAACCAGGTCATCAGGAGTTACCGTTACCAGTGGCTGGCTCGTGTTTCTAAGCTACAGGAGCTGTAGGGTTGGCCCTATTCAGTAGTTGGCACGTTCAACATACTATAGTAGAGCACAATTAGCCTTTAGGGAACAGAATTCATGAGGGAAGTAAACAAATTCGTTCACTTCTTTATATGCTGTGCGCGATGCGTGTGCTACGGCAAATTCCAGCACATAACACACGTCGTACATGAGATAAGGTATTGTTGTGGTAAATGTCAGAGAAGGTGCAATAAAGTGTTCTGATGTAGAAAACAATATTATGAAATCATTTATTATACAGTGCTTGAAAACTATTCTACGAATTACATTGCGCGCACACACACAAGCAGCCAAAAGTATTGGGACATTACCTTACACACGGCCAAAAGTATTGGGACATTACCCTACACACGGCCAAAAGTATAGGGACACGCTGCTGCAGGCGGCCAAAAATATTCAGACACTCACCCGCAAACAGCCAAAAGTCTTTGCCAAAACTAATGGGACACAAGCCATGTTCTTTTTATTTGCCATATTTCAGGCACAGTTGTGGTTTCCTTATTATACTACATCTAGATCTAGTTCATTTGCTTAATCCTGGTCTGGAGGCTAGTTGGTGGAACAGGGAGCAAGGCAGGAACAACCATACCCATGGCACCAATCTATGATAGGGAACAAACACTCACACACTCATACACACATTCATTAATGCCACTAGATACATACATTGCAGTAATGCATTAACCCAGTCCCATGAAGAGAAATTGAAAAGGTTACACACTGCAACTTGCATGACCCCATCGCACCAATGCACACAAACAGATACCTGGTGATTATCAGATTTGAATACTGAAATTCACCCTGTAACGGGACAAACCTGTTTTGTACAATAAAAGCCAATATGCTATTGCATAAGCAGCTCTGGGCCTGAAAAACTGGAGCAGGAGAGGCGAGGAAAGGAATAAAAAATGTTTTGAAAAGGCTTACCTGGGCAGAGAAGTCTATCAGCTTGGGCAGCTGCAGACGGTTTCCTTCATCAGTCTTCAGGAAGTCAAGTAAACTACCTTTAATATGCATGGACATGCACACATTAATTAGATGTATTTCCTTTGACTGTTTTTCAAAGAGTCTTACACTGACCCACATACCTTTCTCCATGAACTCTGTGATGATGTAGATGGGCTCCTCCTTGGTTACTACCGCATTGAGACGCACCAGCTTGTCATGTTGGAGGGTCTTCATAAGGTCCGCTTCCATCAGGAACGCCTCCACAGACATAGTGCCTGGCTTCATTGTCTTCACAGCCACCTTGGTGTGTTTGTTATATGTAGCTGAAAATGAGAAATCAACCTGATGATAATGTCTGTTTTTCAGTCTTTTATCTATTTTATCTCAATTAGGTTTAATAACGTGATATAAAAATGCAAATAACGTGAAAAGTGCCGAAAACTAAATTCTCACTACTAATACAAGTATTATAATTAAGAGACAGGAATAATTGGAACAACAACAACAATAATACTTAAAGAAAAATCAAAAGGGTTCAATTTGGCTGCTGCTGCCACTGCTACTACAACCCCAATTCCAATGAAGTTGGGACGTTGTATAAAACAGAAAATGAGTTGTCAATTGACTACACTTCAAAGACAGGATATTTAATTTCCATGTATACCTAATCATGACACACCTATTTCCAATTAATCTGTTCATCTGTTCCAAACAGGTGTTTTTTGAGCATTTCTCAACTTTCCCAATCTTTTGTTGGCCCGCCCCAACTTTTTTAGAACGTATTGCAGGCATCAAATTCACAATGAGTAAATATTTGCAAAAACAATAAAGTTTATCTGTTTGAACATGAGATATTTTGTCTTTGTAGTGTAGTCAATTGAATATAGGTTAACAAGGATTTTCATCATCGTATTCTGTTTTTATTTATGTTTTACACAACGTCCCAACTTCATTGGAATTGGGGTTGTACATGTACTTATAGACACACTTATCCAGAGCTCACTTTTGTGAGTTGTAAGTATTGTGTGTTAAGGGCCTGACAGCTGCAGCATGGATGTTTTTGCCATTAAATGTTTGGACAAAATGAAATAATTCAAAATTTGTTTTAAAAACCTTCCCATTGGAGAAGCAATAAAATCCACCTCAACATCAACTATCTAAATAGGGTAAAGCTAAATTCTATTGCATGCTAAATTATTAAATTTTGTCCACACAGCCAATCCAATGATGGTATGCAAATCTCAGAAGTTTTAAAATTCTGAAAATTATTTCAGTTTTGTAAAACTCTCAGTCTCTAGTTTTTAGATAAAACATAAAGTCAATTTTGTATTTCTGCTAGAAGAGCCTGTTTTGCCAGAACCCCTCCCATATGAATAGTCATGATTATAAAGAATGTCCATTCACATTGGAGCTTTACCTGGTTTTGCACTTTGGGCCTGCCCCTTTTCCTATTACAAAACAAATCTTTGTAAAATTACTTTCTACTCTGTCAATGATGAGATAGGTGGTTCATATTTACCCATCCAAACCTCTCCAAATTGGCCAGCTCCCAGTCGCTTATCTAGCTTTAGGGACTCTCGTGGGATTTCCCAAGCGTCCTTCTCCCATGGCTTTTGGGGTTTGGCACTTATACAGGGGCTAGTGAGAGTTTGGCACAGTCCATCTCCCTGCTCTGAGAGAAAAAACAGAAACATCTGACCTGTGAGAACTGATGAGTTATTAAAAGCTACAGTCTGTATGTCACACAGTGGCCTTCAGTACAAGCATTGGTATTCAGCTGGTAATGGTTCCAATTTCGCTGTATATTGTACCTGCTACAATGTATATGTGACAATAAACTTGATCTAATCTCTAATCTAATCTAAACATTAGCAACTAAAGCACAATATTATATATACATGAACTTATAGGCACTGTGATAGCCATTTAAAGAGCTCACATGATTGTGCATATATTGACACATTCACAGTGTAACATTAGGCTAGACACTTACTAGAAACTAACATATTTAAGTGTAAAAAAGGGAGTGGCAGATTAGGTACAGTATTATAAATTAACAGCAAATACTACGCAATGGAATCAGACAGCAGTATAAAAGTCTTAGTTCCAAATTGAACTGAAAATATGCATATCATGATCACACTATATTTTTTTTAACTATAGGACTATATTTAATAGGCATAAGTACATGAGCAGTTAAAATACTTGCCATTCTTGTCTTACAAATTTACTCAAGATTTACCCATGCACAGTTCTCTGTATGGAGAAGGACTAAACGATAGGGGTTGATTTTGACTTTCATCTAGTGTTAATCCCAACATTCTTTCAGTTTTAACTTTCTGCACTGACTTTATGATGATTCCAGAATTTCAGTATTTAGCACAATCTCATTTTCCTCAGTAATTTCTTCCTCATTTTTCTTGTCTTTCTAACTTTATAAGGTAGAAACCTTTATAAGGAAAAACATTATGGAAAATACAAATAATAATATGTAATATTATTAAGAGTATTATAATAATATAGATAATATAAAACTATATGAGACAATAGTTAAAATAAATGAAATTTATTTTGAATTTGAATAATAATAACATAAGAGTTGAACACCCTATACATAGTATTGCGTGTCTGAGTGAATGACATTGCTTTAAATCTCTCTTACTCTTATAATGGTTGATGAGATCTTGCAAGGAGTTGAATGTTATTCTTGGAGAAATATAGAAGCCGCCGTTGTCTAGGGTGCGGATCTTGTAATGCTTCACTGTATCTCGTGCCTGAGGGTCGAAGTCCCTGACAGACAGTGAGTAGCTTCCTGTAAGCAAAATGTGAATGTGTTATTCCTTTTGTGTTGACATTGTGCAAGCATACAGTGGTGTATTTAATCCATCAGTTAATGTGTATTAGACATTTAAAGTCTAATCAGTGATAGGACAGGACCATCCGTCATGTGGATAGACACTGGCTGCTTTTGCAGCACTAGGAGATGATCCCCAGCAAGGTCTTCAGATTGTACATACATGGCCAATTATGGTTGTGTGATATTAGAACCAGCTGGAAAGCACTTTCAGGACCCACACTTTGGCTGACAGTGCTTCTGCTGCTGTACCTAAATGTTGTTATACTTTTTGAAACTGTTTTACTTTTGAAAAGCACATTTTTCTTGGAATAAACATATGGTTCTTTTTATTCCTTAGATCTGCAAAGGTATATACAGTTCACACAAGTAGAGTAATTGAGTTTACACAAGTAGCACCTCATATCAGTCTTACCAAGACTTCACAAAATGGTGGAGACCACACTTAAATACACAGAAATTGATTAACACGTACACACAAATACTAGTTTGTTTTATAAAACTTTGAGTGCTATAAAGCTATTTTTAGCTTAAGCTTATAATACTAGCATTATTTCAATGATGATATTTTAAAGAATTGGTACAGGGGTATGTTTCTAAGGGAAAAGGCACAAGTATATGTCACATGTCAAGTAAATTACAAATGTAGCCCAATTTTGTAGCCAGCATTTCTCATATTTAGCATAGCTCACCTTTAGTGGTCTCACTATCTCGGATCATGTAAGAGCCAACTTTATTCTCAGGGGTTAGTAGCTGTCGCTCTGCATCTTTCCTGCTCACGCCTTTGAAGAACCAACTGAAAGAGACACATTTTGTATTATAGAGGACACTCACAAAGTATATCTACTCAGTTCCTGTACTCAGTTACCAGTAATAGTATTTCTATTATGAAATTTCTTACTTTCATGTCAAAAATATAAATATCACCAGGGGTGTCATCAGACCCACTTTGCTGAGGCACATGAACCAGTTAATGGCATCAATAAAAATCATTTTGTGTTAATTTGTTCTTCATTTTTCATCCATGTTACAGTAATGCTCTAATTCTAGGGTTAGAAATTCCAAAATTGGCTGATTTGATTTCAGCAATGCATATATGTTTCATTTTTATTGATCTTTTATGCTATAAATGAAATTATTTATTTATTACAACTCTATTCACTAAAGATGAAAATGTGTTTGTTTGGCTTCTTTAGGGTCGCTATCGGCATCCGTGGCCATCTTAGCGACACACACAAGGTTATAACTATACACAAATTCATCTCAATACCAGTCACATATATATACACACACAAGTCAATGCCAATTTCGAGTCATCAGTTAACCTAACACGCACGTCTTTGGACTTTGGGGGAGGAAACTGGAGTACCCAGAGGTAATAAACAAGGACTTCTACATTTACTCGAGTATTTGCATTTACAGTAGTGTCTGTACTTTTAGTCAAACACAAAAGCTCCGTACTGCGTCCTTCACTACGAAGCACTGATTGATCGCATGGGAGACTCAGTGACTCCCAAACCCTAATTTAATAAAGTTGAGAAACTTGTGCAAATTTGAAACATTTAGAAAATATGCAAGCAGATTACCAAAAAGGCAATGGGACAATCTGGCATGAAATAAATAAAACAAAGAACATGTCCATCTGGTGTGAAAGTATAAGCAATTTGAGTTTTCAGCAAAAGTGTGCAAAATGCAGGGCAGTGTCATTGCAAAAGGTGCATTTAGTGCCAGTAGTGGAAGAAAGCCAAGCTATGGGCATGCTCTAATCTGATTGTTCCAGGATAATTATTTTAATGAGAAGTGGACTAAGATAAAGGAGAACACGTCTCATGGTGAGTTTAAAAAATTATAACAACATTATATATATATATATATATATATATATATATATATATATATATAGCAATGCAGGGAGCTGGGACCCCACCCACGGCAAAAGTATAAGGTAAGAACCAGCCCTAGACATGGTGTCTGTCATCTGTACCAAAGAATCTGAAGGAAACCCACACTGAGCCAGGATCTGAAACTGGGGATCTCTTGAGTTGTGAAATGATGTCAATAACCACTCACTCCACCTTGCCTTGGGTCTGAATTTATCATTCATACATTTTCATATCCGCTTAATCTTATAAGGCTTATCTGCTTAAGCTAGTGCCTAGCTGGCTGCCATTTTACCATTTTTATGCTATACAACTGATTGAAAACATATGAATAAAGCACATTTTGGGTATCAGTTTAGCACTGCCTGTACTATGACTTAATTAAAAATAATCTTTGAGATCAGTTATTCATGTAGATTGGTAATCGCACGTCACACAAGTCTCATAGGAAAAAATGATAAACAACAGCATGCTGATCAAAGACAATTCATTCCTTTTTTAGCTTCTGATGATTCATGTAATTCCTCTGATGAGATTAATGTAAAACCTCTGATGATTAATATAATAGAAACTTTACCTTAATTTTAAAAATGAGCTCAGCGGGCCGGGCTAATCAGACGGCGTCATGAATAAAGCTTAGTTATTGCGTGACAGGGAGCTTGCGATGGCTGTTACGACTACATAAACCTTGCTGTTTTCCACTTTCCTTGTTTGTACATAGACTTTATGTTAAATGTTGCGTTTAGCCTTTCTATGTCCAAACCAAGTCCAAGTCAAAGAGTAAAGGTCTGTAAGACGGCCATAACAGTCAATTCAAGACCAAAACCAAAAAAGAATGCCTGTTCAAATCAAGATGAATCTGAATTCTGGTAAATACAAGGTCATTTCTACAATTCATGAATACTGAAATGTAAAAAATGATGTGTAAAAACAAGTTGATTCGTAGAAAATGGGAGATGAAACAATCAAAGTGATTCTTTAAAGTCTAGAAGCAAACAGTGGCTAATAAGATTAGATTCAATTAAATATAGCCTGAAATGGCAATACTGCTTTCCAAAAACTGAAGTGCTGTGACTGTTTTAGGACTTAAACATGCACCTGTCCGTGATAGCCGGTGGTTTTTAAAATCGATTAAACATTTGTTCACATATGATATTCACTTTTTACTTTACATTTTACTGCCCAGCCATAGCATTAAGCTACCTCCAGTAAAGCTACAATTAATTGCGTTGCCTAATACAAAGCAGTTTCATACAACACAACATGTTATTTAAGCTTTGCCCATGGTAAATATTGTAAATAAATATGAATTGAAGATTAAACTGGAGAAATCCTACATGCAGGTTCTGCTGCTCACCAGAAGGAGTTATTTGATATGTGCCTCACTAAAATCAACTTTATTTCGGATTTCTGAGGAGAACTACAGGACGCACCATGCAAATTTACTACAGGCACTACGTTTGCCATAATGCCCCAGTATCTTTTCAAAAGCTTGAGAACTTTCGGTCCGAGCGAGTATATTTCTGTTTTTGTACATGGAGTAATGGACAACCACAAATATTTATTTGATTCCTCATAGCTACACATTTTAGCTAGCCACTTAAATAAATAAATAACTGTATAAAATCCTGAAAGTATATACTGGATTCCTTAAACTAGCAGACTCTATTTGTTCTTTATTTCTCATTCATAGAGTAACACACACGTTAGTGTTAAATCACTTCATCTATTCATGTTCATCTAAACACAAGCTTATTTTTTAATAGGCAGTTGTTCCACTATGGCTATTTATATCAGATAGCTGGATTAAGTGTTCATTTTACATACTTTTCTTTCAGTCAAAAATGATAAAATACTGTAATAACACCACAATCATTCAGAATTTATCTAGAATTGTTTCCAGTGCTCAAGACTGTTAAATAAAGTATTATTTCACCTGAGTTCATGAGTATTATTGATACGTGGTCTTGAAACTGGACTAAATAGTTTGTCTTCAGTGAGCAAAACGTGGTAAGACTAAGATGCTAAGATCTATTTCTAAATACCATCACATTTTCACTTCTCATTTAATTTCTGTGATGTTAAGTGTATAGCACAGATTGTGTATGACTGTTGTGTACTTACTCTTCTGTTTGCAGTGTGTCTTTAGCCACATAATTACTGGGGATGTAACCTTCAGTACCACTGCTCAGAGACATTGCTTTCCACCATTCTCCCGACCTGTGGAGAAACATGCATTATGAAGCATATACGAGTATCCCATCAGGGAAATGTACTGAAGTTGACAATGTAGATGTTCTCACTCTTGTAAGATTTTGAGCCTGTCTCCTTTTTTGAAGCCCAGGTCTCCATCGTGGAGGGCTTCATAGTCATACAGGGCTATGGCGATGCTCTCTACACCTTTATAAAACATTTTTCAAAGTTGCAGTAGTTCAGTAATAGATCTGACTGTCCTTAAATGGTGAACATACAGAAAACATCACCATATTGATGCAGCCATGCCAACATAAGAAAACACAATACCAGCTACGTTACAAACAGGAAATGAATTTGGCAATATGCACTCAACATTTGACATGACTGAGGTTGGTGTGTTTATCTGATTTGCAAATAAGCAGTGAAGGAAATTATTTTATTATTAGCTCTGATGTGCAAACCTTGACAGTGACTTCCCGTTTGGTACGACATTTTGAAAACCACAACCCACTACTTTATAATGGCTTAAAGCTGGCATCTTAATAAATACAAACTAAATTGTGTTTAACAGCTCCTACATTAGTGTGCATGAAGACAAATATCAAACAAGAGGCTTGAAAGATAATTAAAGCAGAGTCGTTTGAAAAAGGCTTTCGCTGTATGAGAAATGTCTCACCGTCTGGGCTTGAGGCAGTAGGGTTAGGAAGCCCGCTTCTGTTCTGTTGGGAAAAGAAAAGAGAATTTAATTTGTCCAAGCCTTTGCAACTTTTTTCATAGATAAAATATTGTACTGGTGGCATTTACGGGACGTGTATCCTGCTATGAAAAAATTGATGTCTAACATGAACTGTGAAACAATTGATAAGCTACTATTTTTGACTTTACATCTACATGGTGGAGAAATATGGTGAATGGTGAACTGTGGTTCAGCACAACACAAACAAAGTATGTAGAGGAATGGATGGAATAGATGAGCGGATTGACTACTAAAATTTGAATAAACAAAATATAAACTGAAAAATACAGACTGGCCAAGACTTTTCAGTTTCTACTACTGTGTTGTATTTAAAAGTTAAACACTACGTGTTTTATACTATTGTGGAAGTTCAGATGTGAACTTCTCTAAATTAAAATTAAAGCTGGACAAGCAGTAATACAACACATGCAACTGAGGTCAATGTATAAACTTTAAAAGACAAAATCATGTAATCTATGCATAGACCATCACAGATTTTTGCACTTTAGGTTGGTTAGGCATGGTTCCATTCCTACACTGGTCCACAGGTCATGTGAGTATAAACCTGTTGCAGTCACTGAAATTGATCTGGTTTTAATACCACAGTACACATATTTTCCCTTATTTTTAAAAACAGCATTACATAGCAATATGAGTTCACAATATTGTCTTGTGGAAGCAGCCCTGGTCTGTGCAGCATACACCACATAGACCAAGTCCCCAAACAAAAACCACTGAAACTTCGGCACCTCTGGTGGACCAGAAATACACAAATCAGACCATATGATCTGATCTTGAGGTGGGTAAGGCTCACCTGGACTTGTGTTGCCCAAAATCACATTGTGTGATCATAACACATAACCTCTGGCTACTGTACATACATGGGCATCACACAAACCTCCCCTTGTCAGGGTCAGATCTTGAACCATGGTGACTCAGCACTGTAAAACAAGGGTTCTACCGATAAGCATATCGGGTTGTATCCTCTCTCAGGTGAGGTGAGGTATTAGTTGCGTTTCTATGTTGCGTTAGGTTGTATTTTGTATTTGGGTTCACCTCAGCAGTGGAACTGGTATGATGTAACTGAATGATACCTTTTTGATGCACGCTGAACATTAGAAGGCACTTTCATTAAAAAACAACATTTGCAAGCTGTTATCTTAACATGTGCCAGGCATGTTGTCAAATCACACAGATAAATTTGACTAGGTGTTTTTATGTAATGGAATTTGCTCAGCACAGTTATCAACAAAACTGTAGGAAAAAATGTCACAAATTGCGTAAAATTATTTTCCCTATAGCCTTATAGTGCCATATATGGTATGTAGAGTGTAGGGACAAGTAATTAGGGGATCATTTCGCACATAATCTGTATGTACCGATGACTCACATGGTCAAGTCATTAAAATGATCATTGATAACAGGTAAAAAGGATGTGATGTCCCAAAATCCAGTTTCATTTTGAGGCACAAATAAAAGGTTTTGTGCATTTTGTGTATAATGGATATTGAAAATTGGAATACATTTCTTGGTTATTTGACTGATAACATAATACTGTACATCACTGTGTACGGGACTGTAGGCACAGCCAAGACTCAAAGCATGTTAAATATCAATTTCATAATCATGCTTTAGTGACACATTTTACTAAATACAGTAAAAAGATTATTGTTGTACAGTTTTTGCTATTTATCATTACTAGTAATCAATCCATCCATTGTCATTCAACCTTAGTGGACTGACTGAAATTAAAATAAATGTAGTACCATTGTTCGAGATAGCTTAACTCAGAACACTGATGCTGATCAGGTGACTAAGATGAACATGATAACAGATTTCCACATGACATTCCATGTGTCATTTATCAACTTTTCAATATGACTACATTTTACACTTCACCTTTGCTTCTTTTTTATACTTAAAAAGGCTAAATACAAATCCTATTTCCAAACTAAAAAAATCTGTGTCAAGGTCCACTTACAGATTTGGAGCCTGCTGTAGGGTCCTTTACGTAGTGCATTGTTTGGTTACGGTTTCCCATGTCTTCATTGCCCAGTGCCTTGCCGACAGAATCCTGGTCTGGCTTGGTGCCGACACAGCCCATGATATAACCTGGATAGAGGTTTATCACATAGAAATGATTAGAGATGTTATGACTAGGGCATTGGTACATTGTACAACACATTGTGACCTACTTTCTTCCCAAAAACTTCATAACAAAATAAGAAAGCAGCATTTTCCTTCATTGTCTTGTCATGTCATCGAATGTTACTTCAAATGTTGATCATGTATGCAAATCAGAATCTTGTTGTGGGGTATGATGGAAATTTCAGGACAGCCATCTCAGTGTATTAACAGTAATAACCATGACTACTTTAGTATTATAGAAAAGCCCTTTATCTATCAAGCATGAAAGAGCTTGGCTCTTGGCTAACTTCATTAACAACAGGGAACAAAACAGCAGGTAAAATGCTGAACAGATGGAAAGCAACCAGCTTTACAAATGTCATTTTTAATCTAACACTGCACTCATTTTACGCAAAACTGTTTTGGCTTGATGAAGTTGGAAGAAAAACTAAGGACAAGGGTAAGTGATCTAATTTTCAATTAATCGTTTGAATCAAATTGTTTTATATTGTAAATGTATGAAAGACACATTTCTATTTAGTCATATAGTAGATTTTTCAGGCAACCTACAGCTATTACAGACTCCCAATGTACTCCAAATGTCCCTTAAGTAGTGTCTTATAGGACTTTCTCAGGGGACCAACAACTGCAGATTGTTGACCTTGTTCCTTGAGCAACAAACACACAAAGTGGGTTTGGCCTAAAACGAAAAATGTCTACACCAAAAAGAGCCTGACACCCACTGTAGAGTATGATGGAGTGGGTGTGATTTTGCTTCAAAGGGCCTGGAACCTCATTGGTGTACATGATATCATTTAATCATTTAATCTTTTAGCAGGATGATGGTGAAGAACTAAATTGTTGAGTGCACAAGAGAGGTTCTAGTTCCCTGGATGATCGGAATAGATTCTGGACTGGGCTCAAATTATTTGCTCTGCATTCCCCAACCTTATGAGATGTTACATGGAAGTGCTGTTTTATTCACAAAGGAAAGATGTTTTCCCTTAATGTTTGAATAGCTGAGTCTCTGGATATATTCAAACAGCGCTTGAAGATCCATACCTCGACTAATCCTGACCACCACCACCACCCCCCCCCCCTCTCTCTCAGAGAAAAAACCCCATAACAATTTCATAAGTGTATTCTTGTTAAGATTCTCGATTATTAGGAATACATTATGTTACTGATGTCTTCAAGCACTTTTGAAAGTTGCTCTGGATAAGGGTGTCTGCTAAATACTGTAAATATAAATATAAAAGTAAACCTACAAAGGACTACATGCGGACAACAACAGGTGGTACATATTTGTTTAAAATAATGATTTCTCAAATAAATTTACCTAAATTAAAGGTGGGATATTTATATTTTTTCCCCAGTACGTAATTAATTCACTAAAAAGGTCAGTATTGTAAAAGCCTTTTTAATCATCCTTAACCAGGGGTGCCAATAATTGTGTCAGGGACTGTACATCTTAAACAAAGCTGACTCAAACAGGACTCTTCTGTCTCAATGACTCAGAAAGTGGGCTTGAATTTTATAAAATTGTTTTTATAAGAGTAATCTTACATACTGCCAGACATCTACAATGACCTTGATGACTATCATAACTTTTTTAAAAGCAGGAAGCACAATAATGGTTTGCTTTTGGTGAAAGTCAGTTATCAAAAGGAAGAAGGCAGGGGAAGCTGTAACACCCACGCACCACAGCTGCACCATGACCGGAGGATACTGCTTAAGCTACTATAGGTTTACAGTAAACAGAAGGAACACACTAGTCATGTTTGAGTGAAAACACGCGAGTGCCTGCTTTATGTGTTGCTTCAGAATTTGTTGAGAAACAAATTAGTTAAATGCAGTAAGAAAAAAGAAAAAAAAAGTGCTTTATTTAATACGTGTATCCATGCTCTCCAGAATAATGATATTCACAAGTTACAACTCTGTAGAAGTAACTAGACATTTAAGCACTGTTATACACTGCTCACAAAACATAAAGAATATTTTATTTAGTAATTGTTGTGAGCAGTTTACATGGGCTACACATAAGGGATAGGGTGTAACTTGCTTGCATTTTCTCTGTACTAGGTTTGGGTCATTACTGTATATTTTCAAATATTGTGATTATTGATAAAATAACTGATATTCACATTATTATTATTTCATTCTCCTCTCTTCGTTTTTTTAAACTTCATAAAGACGTCATTACCGGTTGTGTGCTCGCTTGCCCTTTAGCTCACATTTTGACTAGAGACTGCTCTATCTTGGTTAAATGTTTAGAGACTGTTTGACTTTCCTCTACTTATTTTTAATATACGATAAATGGCTTTCATAAGTGTATGCGCACGTCCTATTGTAAGTAATACTCCTTTGCTTGTCTCCCAATACCTGTCCCCCCGTTCTCTCTCACCTATAACTATATAAACTGCTTCACATTCCCTTGCTGAGTCTATTTCATCTGACTGATTTTTTGTGCATACATGTATTACCTGTTTATATATGTATTTTATTCAGTAGAAAGGATTGCATGTAATTACAAGCTATACAAACACAATATCAACTAATTACCCACACATCCAATTGTAACACCATTTAGAAATATAAGATGTGTACTCTAGTGTAGAGAGTGAAAGGAATGTGCTTATTAAAAAACGATACTGAGTAAATATTTTGGTTCAACCAAAGAGACGAGGATAATGAACCTTAATTTGTACTTCAGGAAAAGATGATGAATAAGGTTAAACAAACCAGGAAGGATACAGAATGTTGCTGATTCAGATATTTCACAGTATACAGATTTCAAAAGCAAGAAAAGGGCATAAGAGAAAAGGGTACTGAAAATGAATTATAACAGACAGTTAGAAAGAATAACCGAATACTTGGGCTTGGTACTGCGGTAGCCTAGCGGTTAAGGTACTGGACTCTGGACCTGATGGTCCAGGGTTTAAATCCCACCTCTGCCAACCTGCCACAGCTGGGTCCTTAACCCACCATTGCTTGGATTGTAAAACTGGATTAATTGTAAGTCGGTCTGGATAAGGGTGTCTGCTAAATACCGTACATGTAAATGTAAATGGTACTGAGCCAGCCCATGATAGAAACTTGCTGGATCAACGCAGAGGAACAAGCACAACAAGTTATTCCATCCCTAATGTGCTATTCAAAGAGACAAAGACTATCAGACAATAGCTTATTACTTCAGTGCTTTCTGATATCCTATCAAAAATAACGAAGGTTAAACCTACAGAAATCTGCATATTAAGTCCCAAATCTATCTTCGTGTCAAATTGTTCCATTTAATATTGTAATGAAATACTCTAAATCCCATATGAATGTTTTCCGATATTTAACTCATCCATTTAGAAGATGTGAAAAAAATAACTCTAATGTCACTCAAAAGAAGTCGACAGTAAACATTTTTATTCTGAGTTCTTAATGAGCAATAATGTTATAATATTTTGTACACAATCCAGCTGTCAAAATGAATGCTCTAATAATACACTGCTCGAAATAATTATGGGATATTTCTAAATGAATATAAAGAGGATCCCACAAGAAGTGCTGGACAAGCTGATCCTGTCCATGCTCCATCACTGTCTGTGTGTTTTGGTAGCCTTGGGTGACCCTACTGAACAGTCAATGTGGGCTACTCTCATCCAGTGTAACATGCTTCTGTTCACCTCCATGAATTTATCACTTGTTACTCAACCACGATAATGGAGTTTGCATCTCATTTGTGTAACCAAACGACTTTTCTGATGAACTTGTTTTATGAAATAAATGTTTCTGAGCAGAGTAATTTATGATAAAAAAGATTGTTTTAGCTTTTGTTCTTTGACCACACAGGCCTAATCACAATTCACTATTTTACATGCTATACAGTGGAAAAGAGTTTGTGATACTTCGTTATACATTTCACTCATTACTGTGTGACAGCAGATTCCAAAAGTGCTTATTAAATTGTTTATTAAATTATTACACAGTAATAAATACATTATGTGGAAGTTTTTTTGTCTACTTGTAAAGCTATGTTGTGTTTTAATTTCTTTAGTGATTAATACAAGGAGCAAAGATGTGGTTAAAAAACAGTAGTGTAAAAAACTACAGCTTGAAAGTTTGTGAACTGTTTAGAATCTGCTGTATTTCAGCATATGACATGAACTAAAACCTCATCCGATTTTCACACCATCATAATTACAGGGTGAGGCAAAAGCTACAGGACACACTTTTATTTTAGAAAAAGGGGAAATTACATATCTGAATACTCCAGCAAGTTATGTCAGGCTATGTCCAGAACATGGCCACCATCTTGAAAGCCACCATATTGGATGAAGAGAAGTTTTCCAAAGAGAAGGTGATCATGTAGTATATCAAAGAAGACCAGAATAGTCTCAGAAATCAATTCCAACAATCAGATTTGTAATATTTCTTGTGTGTTCACAAGTTATCAACACAGAAATCTGTTATTTGTCATAGGTAACTGAAGATGGAATTGACAATTCTGAAAAAAATTAAATAAATATTACAAAAATTTAGAATAAAATCAAATGTTTGATTTTTTTTTCAATTGCTTCATATTCATTTTGAAATATCCTAATTTTTGTGAGTCGTTTATATAAATTTATTGGACATTTACATTGCATGTACTGGTGCCAAAATAAAAAGTGCATCAAACAACACATAAACTGCTCAACACAATACATTAATACATGTTGTGGGAAACCTAACGCAATTCACAAAACCTTAATGCGCAAGACCTATGAGTCAAATGGCACGATCTTGTCCTATCCTCAACTAATCCCCCCACCCTTGTATTTCCATCTATAATTAAAAAAACAAAACAAACAAACAGAAAACAAAACCCCAAAACAACCTTATAGAATACAGAAGTGTATTCATGTTTAGATTCCTGAATATTAAGAATGGATTATGTTACTGATTTGTTAAAGCACTTTTGTAAGTTGCTCTGGATAAGGGCGTCTGCTAAATACTGTAAATGTAAATGTAGTTGTCAATATAAGACTGTGATCTAATGGAGACTTTTCAGTAGTCAGAAAGTTATGGACTGTACTTACTTAAAAAAAGGAGTCAGAAGTTATTCAGATCTACCATTTTTACTTTGCCTTGAACCTGTGTGAAAGTAAATTTAACTTTGAAGTGAAAGTTGAACAACTTCCACTACTGAGCAGACTGAAATCACTTACACTGCCTCTGTTTACCCACTCTTATGATTTATCTCACCTCTATATTAACAATTTTAATACAATATTAATAATTTATTAATAAGATAATTTGCACTTCTGTAAATATTTTGAATATTTGTGTATTTGGAATCTAAGTGTCCCTTATTATATTATTTTAATAGTTTCCCTTAAATATAACTTACACTGTGTTTAAGCTTTGTAGCCATTATAAAATACTGTATTTCAAAAATCTAATTCTTGAGTATTTCCTTGTCATCAGTTAACTATTTAAATGTCACGTTCAAATGCTATACCCCTTAGTAGGAAAGCAGGGAAATTTACAAATATTGATGCATTAAAAAAGAAGTAGATCCCCATCACGCACACTAACAAGGTCCCAAAACCAGTAAAAGTCAATTCTTTTTCAAATTATAAATGTTATAAATAAAGTAATTTCAGACTCATATTCAGATTCTGATTCTGAATCTGAAATGACTTCATTTATAACATCCAGTACATTCCCTCCTTAGATCATTTCAGATGTTTGCTTCAAACGTAGTTCATGTTACTGCAAATCTAAACTATATTAGAGATTATTCACAGGGCATTTTACCTTGAAAATAAGTGCAAGGAACACAGTGCAATTCAAAGAAACCCAAGAGTTTTAGAAACCTTTTTGTTTGATTCATTGACTAATTAGCAATTCACTTCAACTTCAAACTGTGTTATAGAGAACTGTGACCATATTGGAGACATCGTTTGAGTTAACGCATGTCCATGACATGTGGGAGGACAGTGGAGAACTCTGAGGAAACTGATATAAACAACATAATCTATATAGATCTATAGATAAGCATTACATTTTGACATCATACTGCTTAATAGAGACTCATTTCAGGTCACTATGACAAAAAGAAGTGTTGAAGGACATATACTGTAGAAATGTTTAATGGAACCAATGAATTTCTTCAGAAACTTTAGTTTCAACTAGATGTGCCAAAGTAGTGGTTTGCTTAAAAACAGGAACTATTTGGGTGATGTAAATAGTTGTTAAAGGTTGATTTATTTATCATAAATGGTGCAGCATGACTGGCAAAGTGTAAATTTCCAGTACACATTTTCCGTCACGCAAGTAGTGTGTCAGAGTATGTGTGTTTTCTTTATGTTTTTACTGTAATGCAGCTCATAGCAATATAAATAATTAAAACTGGTCCATATTGGCTGTGTTGCTTTACTTGGACCTGGTAAGTGTGCTTATTTAGGCTTTCATTGACATAAAACCTTTTGGCTGATTAGCTTTTTAAATAGTAGTGGCAGGACTTTTTACTTGAACTTAGTGAAATGTTAGGACAGTTTGGTGTTATACTTAAGAGCCATGGTTGGAATTAGTTTGAACCAAAAAGGCAGATAATCTGCACTTTAAGAACACATTACTAACTCAAGACCTGGGACAATGGGCCATCCATTGCTTTGTAGTCAGTAGAACATGAGGGTAAATGAAGGACAGGAGTTTTACCATGCCATGTCAATGGGTTTTAAATGACTCTGTCACCCGTTTATGGGTGTCTCTCACTATCTCGGACTCTTTTTCTAGGAAATTTATTGTGGGAGTCAGAAAAATGCTCCATAGTTCAAAAATACCAAGTCATTCTACCCTTGTGGATATAACTCTTTATAATATATCAAAAACGATTTAAAACACTATACTATAAAGTGAGAACTTTCCACGGACATTATAATGACGGTAGCTTATTAATGCTATGCCTACACCTTACAATAACCTTAACCTCATCAACGTATACCAAAACCTTTTACCTCACTGGCTTTCAAATAGTTGTGACAGGATCCTTGTGGGGGCAACAAAATGCATCATAAGGAAAAAAATGCCAAATCTATATATAGTCTAATTCCTTATCTTGATATATACCCCACCAAACCCACCACCCACAAACACGCACACACACGCGCACAAACACGCACACACACGCGCACACACACACATTCAAAACTCCTTTATTTAGACTGCCTTAAGTTGAAAGTTTTTTTTAACTAGAATTTGGGTCCCTTTTCATGTTCATGCATTTTAATAACATTGTTTTCATTTATTTATGTTTTATTTATATACTATATACTTTAAGGGTGGAACCGTAGCACAGAGACCCAGGTTTGAGTCCCGACCTGCCTGCTTCCTGTGTAGACTCCCCTGTGTCTGTGTAATTTAGTCTGAGTACTCCAACATTGCAAAGACATGCATTAGATCAGTTTGCATGTGTGGTCCCCTTTGCTCCTGGGTTGCTCCTGCTTATAGCACTTGGGTGATGTGGCAACAACCACTGTTGTGACCTGGATTTGTGACCTGACAGTGCCTTCCAATTAGGTTGGGCAATATCCAAACATCACTATATGGGTTTGTGGTGAGGAAGAAGACTGGGTGATCATCCCCGGCAGTGTAACAGTGACTCCTATCCAGTTGTCCATGCTTGCCTTTTGAACACTGCTTTGTAACCTTAACTCTTAAGGCCTCAGGAGGTAACCGAATTATTAGTGGTCAATAAATGTACGTTGTTCAACAACTTAACAACTACAGAAGTTGTGCTAATATTTAATTTATGAAACATTTTGCATGTGCCTATTAATTCTTTTCATATGGCACTACCTTTTTCTTTGGATTGTCAGTAAAACTAGAATGGGAGTCAAGAGTCTGAGATCACTAGTGAAATGCTTGATTGGATCATTGATAGGATAGTGACCCAAACAGACCTCAAAGCTTAGCAACAACTACGTGAAAACTAAAGCGGATCAAGGAGTGCTGACTCACATGGACTTTCTTTCCCAATCACCTGACCTAAATACCATTGAGCATTTATGGGGGCACTTTAAGACAGGGGACACTGAGGAGTCAGTAACATTACAAGGTGCTCTTTGGAATATCATCAGATTGTACAAGATTTTGGAGTTCATGTCAGCTCGAGTGCATGCTGTCATTATAGCAAAGGGGGGAACATGGTAATCAGTCCTGAAATTATTAAGGATTTCAAAGATTCGCCTCAAATGTTTATGCTAATTATACAATTTTCAATTAATACAATGTATTAAATTCCAGGAAAAAAAAGAAATCTTTTTCACTGGTGGTCTCAGACTCTTGGACCTCTTTTTCTAGGCTTTTTATATTGTTATATTGTTATTTACATACCGCAACATTGAAATTGTCTTTACATATTGTGATAGTATATTTCTAGCCCATTTCACGAGAAACTCTGCTTTTTTAAACACCAAGTTCTGTCTATTGAGCCTGAAAGCACTGGACCGGAAAGAAACTTGCTTCCTCATTCTATACTCACCTGTTCCTCTTTTGCTTTGCTCTTATTACTGTGTACATGCACTACTGTGACACTATGCATGAGTTTAAGAATCCAGTCAGAGAATGCTAGTCCTACGCTGACAGGAAAGGGAAACTTGTAGCTCAGTGAGGAACAAACTGGACAAGGGGAAGTCAGCTGTAGCTTTTCTCAAAAAGGAAGAGACGCTATCGTAGGCTGATCAAAGCTCAGCTACCTTAGTTTGTGGTTTTCTCACAGAGGCAATCTTTCCTGTCATTCACGTGGAACGTGCTTCACAGATTTCTCCATCTCAGTAATTACTGAACCTCTTGCAATGCTAATTTGATTTCTCAGCGTTGTTGCTTATAGTTTAGGGGTATTGCTTGTCCTTTTCTATATCAGTCATAGTTTAGGTTTTTGTCTTCTACACCCATCTCATAATGTTGCTGGTTAATCGATTCCAATGGTGTAATCTTACACAGTAAAATAAAACACTAGAATTTGAGTAAACCCACTAATAAAAATCTCACTTATTAAACTGATTATATATTGAAAAGTTGTTATAGAGCTGCGAGTCTCCTACACATTACAATGGATTCCTCAAAACATTGCATCCACCCTAAGACAAGCTATGAAACTGCACATTGCTATTTGCTCTGAGAAGAAAACGCGGATAGCTTTAAAGTTGTTGCTTGTTGGGAAAGCTCTTTAAGATGATTACATGTTTGTTTGAATTGTACTTCCTTTATTTTAGATTTTAACTGAAAGCAGTTTTTATGTTAACTTGTAGAATTGTAGAACTGTGGATGGCATGTAGTTGGCTCTTATAGCTCACACTAAACTGTCTAGAGGTTCTCCCCAGGTTGCAATGGGAATACGTTTCTACAATTTCATCAAAAACTCATTGTTTCATAAACTGATGAGTTGAACATATATCTATATATCATAGCGTAGATTAATTTAAACATGCTTAAAACAGTTATATTAACCTAATGTTTTGTTTACCAAAATCATTAATGAAACTTATTTTATAATAAGCTGTTGAATATCTTCTGTCATTAATTGTATATGGATAGCAAACACAAAATGCTTAGTCCTCTGGCATCGCTGCTCAGTTCAGTCAACCGGCCGTCGCTCAGATGTATCGTACCACGTATGGCTTGCCTGGGGTAAAATCCAAATTTTCAATTATTTTGCAAAAATTCTTTCTAAATTTTCAAAAAAGTTTTATTTGTATTATTGGATTCCCAACATAAAGTCAAAATATCATAAACAGGACTATAGTAAAAGAGTAAAAATGGGAACACCTGTAATTTTTCAGCTTTATCAAAGATAATTTCCTGATTTATTTACTGACAATAAAGTCCAGGATCCTGACCATGTAGATGTACCTCCAAAGACATCTTTCTCTCTTGAAAATGTTTGTCTTAAGAAATTCATTACATAAAACCTCAAGAAAAAAGAAAGACAATCATTATGACTATTTACTGAAAGCAGATTGCGAAATTTAACTCGAACAGTTTGTCCCTTTGACTGGATGTCGTCAAATAGGCATTTCGTCATTTAATTATAATCAAGTAACTCTTCCTTGACCCTGTTCTTCTGGCAGTGTGTTTCTACGAAACCGGAATGCTACTACCTACATCAGTTCCAAAGAGGGTTTCAGTTAGATGGTCTGCTTGGGTTATTTAAACATCCAAGTAAAAGTATGTACTAAGGAAAATAAAAAGTGCATGTACAAGTAGCTCTTCATAAAAATAATATGACAAATGCAGTAAAAAGGGCAACCAGGCTAGGCACATTACTTATGACTAGGCTAACAGCCCAGTATTTAACATGACAGTCCAGCACCTGCCTTTGTATAAATGTATATAAACATGCAAATGTAACTGGACCAAACAATATAGCCACCAAAACTTACAGCGGGTGCTGATAGCACATAAGATACGGTGTTTGGTGTTAGTAGTTGCACCACCTGTTTAAAGACCTCTATGAAAATCGACATGTCCAAAGATTACCTGACAGGGAACTACAGAATGCAAACTGATTTCAGCACAACAATAACATATCAGGAAGAAGTCCCCATAGGAAAGAAATGCCATTAAAATAAGGTGATTTCACTGGTGATTCCATCTGCATGACCACAGCAAGCCACGCAAATGTCACGTTATGTATGTAAAACATTATGCTTATCAAATAACTGTCATTTTTTCAGGAAGATGAGGCCAAACAGATGGGTTTACAGTCTAATGGACTGCATAGGCATAATTATTTGTAAGTGCCATGGACTTTGCAGGTGCAAACCAGAAGATATGTTTTAAACCGAATAATTACTTTATCAGAGTCTTAGAAATTCCTTATTGCTCTGGTTGACTAGCGTAAACTAACTCTTTTTAATTCAATGCCTTTTTTTTGGCAAAAATAGCCCAGTATTAATTATAATATTATATATATTATAATATTATAATATATATAATATAATAGTATAATATTATTATTAATGCAATTAAAAATGAATTTCTGACAATTCTCTTATTACCTTCATGAATAGAAATATGAAATTAAAAAAGCAGCTTCTATAGGCTAAGTACAGTATTTAGTGTGACCTAAACATACAATGTATAAGCATATATATATATATATATATATATATATACTGCTCACAAATTCACAAACACTTTTTTTTAATAAAGTAAAATAAGGGGGTATTCCATATATATA
>JAVSBV010153081.1:0-15156 GCA_033117975.1 Parotocinclus spilosoma
ATTTCTAAGTGACCCCAAACTTTTGAACGGTAGTGTATATATATATATATATATATATATATATATATATATATATAGTAACATGCAGACTCGACACAGAAAGGACCCAGGCCGCTCCACCCTGGGATTAAATCCGGGACCTTATTGCTGTGAGGCAGCGGTGCTACTCACCATGCTGCTCTTATCAGATTGAACATTAAATATTTTGTCTATGTAATGTATTCAATTACATAGACAAAGAGTATCGGTTGAGAAGCATTTGCAAGTCATCGTATTCTGTTTTTATTTGTGTTTTACGCAACATCCCAACTTCAAATGAATTGGGGTTGTAGTAAAGCTTACGGCTTAACTAGGACTCAGTGTGCCTTTAGTTTTATATTAAAACTACTCATGACATGGCACAATACAGCATAATCCATATGACTAATAATAATATACTGATTAAATTTGCACATGTGGATTTTCTGTGTGCTTCTATTCGTATCAAGTCAGCAGTAGCAGTATAAAATACAGTTATTGAAAATTCTCGCTTCACATGCAGTAACAATCCTAGGGCTAGACTGACTGACAGATTTTGCAGCCTGACTAACAGCTGTTGCGCTAAAAAGGATCCAGAGAAACATACAATCTTACAAGGTACAATCCAAGCAGTTGGGGATTAAGGGCTTTGCTCAAGGACTCAGTAGCACTAGCTTGACAGTGAACCACCAAGTCCATGGTCCAGTACCTTAACCTCTGTTCCACCACATTCTTAGATAATGCTGATTGTTATGGGTTTTTTTACTACCATGATCTAAACATTTTTTAGGAGTATTGTTTAATTGTGTCAGTGGGCTTGTTGGTACCACTATGGATAAATAATTCTTATGGAGGACATATTTAAATTGTGCTTGATCATTTCTGATGTCAGTAAAATCACTTAGTTACATAGGCATTTGTCCTTATTTGTGCATGGTATCTCCAAATTCAAAATCTCTTTTCTGGGTTGCATTATGTCTGTTTCTTCTTGTTCACACTAATTTGTCAGGTATAAAAGAAAATTAATTGTGATTGGCAATAGTCTTTGACTGAACATATAAAAACAGACAGGTATCAATAGGATACATTGTTAAAAAATGATTAATGGTGACTGGTTAAAGAAGTGTTATTTTTCTAGTTCATATGAGCAGAAAGCATTCAGTCTGCACATCCAGTCCACAGAGTGGACACAACACAACATAACACATAAGATTAAAATAAATCAGTGTGATTGCTAGAAAAGCCCATATCACTAGTTATCACTAGTTAAGAAAGTAGAGCATTGTGATGGCTAGTTATGATGATCCTACATTAGCATTAAGCTTTGCTCAAGAACACAACCACAGAAAAAAAATGCAGTTTATTTGTGAAAGCCTGAGATTTTTGAAGAGGCAAAAAAAAACCACCCACAATATTTCAATTATTTGGTCATGAGTTGGTAAAGATTGGGAGCCCTAGAATGCATAATATGATATACCCACTGCTTGCCAATTAGGTTCCACAAAGACAAATGACAGCACAGTTCTAACACTTTCAGAAAATTCTGATTCAAATCATACTCTGACTTCAACTGCCAGGCTCTTCTGAAAGCCACCAATAGAAGGACTGCAATGGATGATATAAAACTCAGGGGATAGCTACAATTGCGATAGAAGTGCCAATGGTAAAACACAATTGAACACGTGGGATTTGAAGAAAGACAGTCTGTGGAATTCACGGAGAGAATCAAAATCATTCAAAATCAACGGAGAGAATGTATTTAGAATGTCAAATCAAACTTATTTTATGGCAGGACAAAAAGAGCATAAAATGAAAAGATATAGCGGATGAATTACCGCATGCAGCGATGTATGTTGCCGTTTAAAAAACTGTGAATTTTCTACAATTCTGAATGAATATGGCAAAAGACATATGCATGTGCAGATGTATGATTTTGTTATAATTATATTTTTGTTCACATTTATGCAGAAATATATAAAATTCTAAATTCTAAAATTTCAGAATAGCAGAAAATTGCATACTGCAATTTGACAAGCAAAATAAATTAATAACATGCATATAATTTCGTGTTGGATTTTTGTTGGCTTCACACTTTTTTATATATATTATAAATATAATCATAAACATAAATAATACCAACATTTCAGATTATTTATAGCCTTGCTATTTGCATACAGTGAATGTAAGTGAGTGTTAAAGTGGATGTGATGATTATATCTGAAGGGAGAGGTACAGCAGTTAAAAGTAACCACAGGTAAAAACGCTCTGAGTATTTTGTTAGTGCTCTGTTTGATATATTCTATCTGGCAGATCTTAGAAGGACAATGGAGTTCACAAATTAATTAGTGTGCAATCTGTACTGAATTAAATAATTAATTAAAGGAATGTAATTACATTAACTGGAGGTATGCAGGAGATGTTCAGCTATTAAAATGTATATCTTTCTACAGCCTGTTTTTTGGTTTGTTTGTTTGTTTAGGTACCAAAAACTCTGCTCAAAAAAATAAATAAAGGATATTACATTATGTATCAAATATCTAATTTTTGTGAGCAATATAATTTATTTGCTACAAAGTAAATATTGTGAATATCCTCTGTGTGTTGTTGTCCAACTTATCCAAATTATTTTGCCAGGGCAGTATGGTGTTAGAGTCAACCTGCTTTGTACACTATACAGAGAAAGAATAATTGGTTATTTTATTATAACCCATTCTGTGCTCACTGAGGTCACTGAAACTGCTAATCCTCTACATAGCTTCATCTATGATGTAAATAGATGTGTGATTGTCTTTCTGTTTGCTAAAATTAATGACCTATTTAGTCTTGTTGACTTTGAGAAACAAATTGTTGTCCTGACACTACTCGCGACTCTGACTTTCTCTCCCTGTTATCATCCTATCATTGGTAGAGATCACAACTAATCAGTCTTAACATAAAGCTCACAAAAACTGCTATAATGAAGACAATTTATTAATGCAATAAAAACTGTGATATGACAACCCAAGGTGTTTTAACAACCAGATTATCCCAGAACTATCCCATTAACCCTGGCAGAAGCACAATTAAACAAAAAAACTGAGAATGGCTCACTGTGGGTGCTTTGGATACATGCAGTGTTCACTTTGGTAAAACTTGGCAGAGTAGCTATGTGACTAGTAAAGCTCATCGTTAGTTATTTGATTTGGATTTCACACAATGGACAAGACCCCAACAACATTTTGCATAGCGACATGCTAAAAATAACTGGCATATCTGTAACAAGATGTAAATGGCATGTGTATGTGCCTG
This sequence comes from Parotocinclus spilosoma, assembly GCA_033117975.1. NCBI lineage: Eukaryota > Metazoa > Chordata > Actinopteri > Siluriformes > Loricariidae > Parotocinclus > Parotocinclus spilosoma. Next base: position 3,307 of record JAVSBV010153081.1, read on the forward strand.
TCCTATTGGAAGTAGTACTTCTTTGTCTTTTTACATACTTTGAAGTGCCTCCTTCTCCCAGCCTGTCTTTCAAATTCAAATCCTTACATTTTCCTAATAGGCAGTACAACGGGAATACAATCAAAGACAAAGGAGGCTGGTGGTGAAGCTTTTCTCCAGGTAAGGGAATGAGGAGATACAGGTGAAATATCAAGGACATTCACATTTCTTATAACATTTTTAATGTAAAGTCATCTCAGATGCTGAAATGTGAAAACCTCTTTTTCATACTTAAAATCTTATTTGGTGTGGCTTGCTAGAAAAATATATACCGAAAGGCTGCTACGCTTTCTATGTATGCCTTACAACAGTCTCCTAGACAGTTTCAAAGCTCAGTCCCAAGTCATGCTGCTCAGTCAGCAGTAAGCTGTACAGAATCATTCAGCTTAGAGCCACTCTCAAATCAAGCTTCATTATATGTGTTTGTTTGGAGCTTTTTACGGATGACCATAGTCTTAAAACAGCTTTATAAATATGTAGGGCCGCAGTGTTAACTGGGCATGCCTAGGGCAGAAGTGGCAAGGTAAAGCTTACTAAATGTTTTGAAGAAGACACCTTCTTTCTAGGAGACACAATCTCTTTGGTCAGCCTAGAAATAAACTAAGTTACCTAAACACAAGTAATACGTTCATAATGTATGCATGTATCTGATGTCTTAAGCTCTTCTGGTGTCGACACTGTATACTTTCCAATGTCTCCATGCAGTTAATAGGCAAAAGTCTTTTAAAATGTGATCAAATCAAATCAGCCATCTTCAAATGAAGATTAATGATGCACTGCTGTATAACTGCATCAGAGTCACATTTGCTGGGAAGGCTTTGTCTGCCACACATGCCAACTCATGCAGACTCAGTCCCACACAGAACAGATCTGCTCTGGATATAACAGGATCTCTTTTAACAGAAGCAACAAAATATGCTCATCTGATTGCCTATGAAACTACATAACTTTTGCAATTTCAAATGTAAGCCTTGCTGTAAAGATTTGATAGCAGACATGTTGTAGGATGGCAAGAGCTGAATGTTTGAACAAAAATTCTTATATACCAGTGGGGGTAAAGAAGTGTTGGAGCTTCTCATAATCAGATTCTCTTAGTGGTAGAACGAGAGTGACATACTTTCCATTATCGTGAAAGAATGGATTTATCAACCTAACATTCTAAGCACTGCTGCTGAATTTTCTACTGTCTTTTCAAGATTACACTCATCATGTTTTTGTGCTCCTTGGTGCAGTAGTATAGTAATAGTACTAGAAGATATTCTAGTGCCAGTCATGAATGTTTCAGCCCTTTCCTGGATTCACTTTTCTACAAGGAAGCAGCCCACCCTGCATATCAATTTATCACTGGTAGCTCTGACTATGACTGAATAGCAAATGAAAATAAGCAAATAATTATGGTGGGTTTACTAATATTTGTAATAGAAACTACAGAGGAGAACAGCCACCAATGTGGTAAACAGTCTAGGAAAATAAAGAAAGCTGCATTAAATACAACATACAGAATGTAGCATGATAAACCAAGACAGGACAGGACAAAACATGAATAAATATGTTGTATGCTATTGCTTTAAAACTGTATATTCTTAAAATCTAACATTGAGCCCATATTTTGGTTTTTAAATACAAAAAAGTGATGATGCCAATGCTTATAAATCCAGAAACTCCAAAAGTGTTATTATGAGCCAGTGATTAATATTTGATATTTGATTTTAACTTAAATTACCACCCTGAATGTTTAGCAGACAATTAGTACAGTCATAATGGAAATTCATTACGATCAGGCTTTTTACACCAAAGAAAAGATACACAATAATGATCACAATGTTAATGGCAGAAAAAATAAATCATTAAACATCCCACCTAAGGAAACATTTTACCAGCTGTGCATGTAAATAGGGGGTGTTATAAATCTCAATCTGATAAGCAGTAATGATTTCAGATGCATGGGGAAATTTCATTAAGCAAAAGGCAATGTGTTTACCACAGAAAAATAACAGATACAACTGAATATTGTCTTGAATTATAAAATATTATTTTTTAAAAAGATATGTGGGCACAGGCAAACACTCCTTTTACTTCCTGCAAACACAAACACACACTCACATCAAAGAAAATGTCTGGCGGCAATAGTGCACATTACTTGAAGATTAGTATTTTATAAACAGATTCATATACCCTATGATATTCTATATAACATGAAAATCAGATACACAAGCACTTACATAAGTTTGCTTGCTTCATTAAAGCTGCTGGTGTTTGATTTGTGAAGACACAATGTACCATGGTCTTACATGGTACTTGCCAAAGCATAGGATTGGGACTTCTGCCAAGGCTGCCACACCCCCTGGTTTCAGCTGTACAGCCACATACTGTAAAATTTGGGTAACGCCTGATCACATGTACAGCCATGGTAAAGATGAACATATTATATATTTGTAATTATGTTTTAATTGTCATAATCTTCACCTAAGCTACTTTATGGCATTTGCTGTTCATTTGCAAAATGTTCATTTGCAAATTGTTGCATACCATGGGAGACATACAACATAATGTGGCCATTGAGTCAGAAATGCTTAAATGCATTTATGAAAGAAGATGCACATTTCATAAAGTAAGTCTCTCAAATACATTCTACATGCTAAATGATTAGCACAGCAGCAACAGCTGTAATAGCCTAGCACTTTCTTGTTAGATGATATGAGGCTCAATTTAACACAAATATTTCACACTGGGGGTATAAAACTGCTCAACCTGTGGATCAGACTGCAACCTTGCCTGTGAATCCTTGCAATCATTGGTTTCAAACTGTCAGTTCAATTACTTTGGGGGACATCAGTATAATGGAAATGATAATATAATATACTGTGAGCTAGGTTTGTTGCATCACTGCCCTAGCTTGATGATATGGATCAATGAATCAGAAGGCTTTTCATATGATATGGAAACCAGACCTATTTTAAGGTGGACAATTGGTTTCCACAAGCCAGGCTCAGAAAAGGTTTCATGCATTCCTCAATGTACCAAACTCGAATGAGTTCAAATCAAAACTGAAGGCTGGACAACACATTTTATTCTAAATATGCTGCTAATATTCTCTGCTCTACATTCAAATAAACAGGTACTCTTCTCCTCCACTACAGCCTACCTAAGAGACCTGCAGCTACTTATGGTGTGCTTCTTGATTCGCCTGCAGTGTTGAAGCTGGCAGACACTGATTAAAGATGAATCAGAGAATTGAGAGATGTTTGCTGTGTGCTTTGGATCTTTTGGACCACACAAAGCAGTGCAGACATAAATAATGTATTTTATATGGGGATATTTCATTTTGAAATTAAATTTCTGTTAGCAGTATAGGCGTGAGTAAATTATGGATTATATCAGATGGTGAATAAGCTGTTAACGCACTTAACTGTAGCACCAGCCTAATTCTTCATGATTTTTATCACAATTCTTGACTTTTAGTGCCTTATTTCTTGCCATTTCTACTTCGCCACCCTCTTTATGCATCCCTAGTGGTGTATCTCTCTCCTTTCTGTCTGCACTTCCCTGTGACTGTTGCACCTTTTCTGTCTCCCACTGTCTCACACTTAGATTCACTGTGTAGATGAAAATCATTTTAGGCATCACTTCCCACGCATCTCTTATCAACAAATGACTAAATGTATTCCCCAGGAGTCTACTGTGCATTTGAATATAGTCACATTTGACCACAGGTACGTCAGTCTCAAATTCTATATGTTATCAGAATGCAGATTAAAGAATCCTCCCCTAGCTCTGCTTAGGATGTAAATTCTTGCTTTATCTTCAAATATACCAGTCTTCACCAAGGCCAAGACTCCAGGCCTATTCTTAATCAGAACCAAATTTGAAGGGAAATAAAGAAATATAGTGTTGATAAAAAATGATTTCCAACCCTACCAGCATTCCTCATAATTCATCACTTTTCTAAAAAGCATGTATCTCAATAAAAACTTCAATTAAGGCTAAAATATGCACTATATCAAATGTTCTTATTATATTTAAGTGTAGTAAAGACAGGGGATATCACACTTGATAACAAATGTGGCAATTTAGTAGCTGTCATGCTGTGGGAGTGGGTTACTGCGATTTTAGGCGTGTGTGATATGACAGGATTTTTTTTCAGCTTGCCATTTAACACTTAAATTCACTTTTTTAAATGATAAATTCACTGAATGTGTTACTATTGCTTATTGTTTAGATGCCGTCTAGCTTTAAAACCCACTTTACTTATGATTTACGGTTCTGTTAAATAATTCTTGTCATGCTGGTAATCTTAAACTTGTTTAATGCAGCTTTCCACTTACTTTATTCCCCCTTGAGATTGTGTATGGTTATTTCTCTCTAACCCATCCACATATCTCCCATACCTCTGCCATACTAACGAGTGCTGCATACTATATCATTTCAGCATCACCATCACGATGGGCGCATTTGCAATAGTCGCTTTGCAGAATGTGCAATTTCTTATACTTTTATAGCGCATGCACATTTACTTAAGGCAAATGATATAAAATTCTGATCATGTCATGTCTCTAATATGCAGTTCCAGCAGGTACAGCAAATCATCCAGTCATTCTTGATCAACAGGTAAATGAGCGATTTTATTGAAAAAGAAACTCAATATCCAATGTACAAAGTTATTTAGGCTATTATTATTATTATTATTATTATTATTATTATTATTATTATTTACAATGCTGACTAAAAACAAGTAATTTGCCAACAGTGCCTTGCAATTGTTGCCACAACATGAAGCGACAGAGCTCTGCAAAGTCAAATCTGGTTGCTATCTAAAGCAGAAAGCTCTTTCTGATGCCTGTGCCAGTGTTTCAGACAGCTTCCAAACAACAGAAAGAAATCACTGACAAGAAGGTACTGCATCTAATTTAAACCTTGCAAGATGCACATGTTCATCATTTAAATCTCGCAATACATGTTGCAAAAAATATTGCAATGTTCTTTTCCAGCATCACCCAGACCTAACCAGAACCCTGAGCTGGGACACAACAGAATGAGGTATTCTCATAGCACATGCATTTTTAATATAACCCAAAATAAATTTTAGTAATACATGATTCAAACCCTAATGTGGGCAGATCCCTGCTTTAATATCTGGTCGTTAATAATATGTTATTCTTTTCACACCAATCCTCCTTTTCTATTCCATGTATGTCATGTTGTCTATAAGATGTAAATAGGGGAGGATAATGTGTTTCTTCTAAATGAGCAGTGTGGCTTGGCATGTTTGTACGGTAAGATAATGACAGCGCACAATCTGAATGGGGTATTGCAAATTTACACTGATGACCAGAAATATCCCACCTAAACTGAAACCCTTCAAATAAACTGACATTTTGACACCCACAGTGTCATTATTCAGTTTTGGTCATGGCATCCTACCTTTAAAAGCCACAGATGAGTTTCACTGCATTAAAGACATCTTTATCTATTAAGGTTGCAGTTTTGACAGTAACAGCAGGCAGTCTGAAACCCTTATCTGCAGGGGATTGGTTCCAGGACAGCTCACAGATAGCAAAATTCACTACATATATAAAATGGCATAGTATTTGCATATTGCATGCAAAAATCCTCCCATATACTCGAATTATCATATAGATTAATTATCTCGAAATGATTATAATACAACATAATTTTTTATGTATACAGTTGCTATACAGAAAGAGTCAAAAAACAAAGGACAACCTTTTATTTCAGAAATAATAGGGAAAATGACATATCTGAAAACCCCAGCATGTAATGGGCCTTTAAACTAAAGACCAGAACTGTCTCAGAATTTCTGAACCTTTCCGATTCTTGCAATTAGATTTGCAAATATATTGTGGTTCAAAAGTTATCAGCACAGACAGTGTTCATCACAAGTAACTGAAGATGAAATGGATAATTCTGATGTTTGTGAATTGACATGTAGCAAATTCATGTTATACTTTTCTGGATTTAGCATTTTAAAATAAAACACACAAAGTTTCAACGTTTCTTTACCGTTTATTCCATTGTACACAGTATGAACCTGAAAACTGGAAAAGATGACATCTTGATGACGCTCTGTATATTTCTGCATTAATGTTGCTATCACAGAAGTGTAAAGTAAAGTTGGTAAGTAAAGTACAGGGCAGTGAGTCAGCCCCATACCATGAAAGTCCCTAACTTTTGGGCATGTTGCTGATAACAGTCTGGATGGTCCTTTTCATCTTTGGCACACAGTGTCCATTTTTCCCCAAAAAAGAATACTGATTCATCTAACTACAATTCAAGGTTACACTGTGTGATGGTCCAACCTATTTGCTTCCAAGTCCAGCAAAGTAAAGTTATATAATCTAATTTTTCATGATGGTTCTTGATGAATTGCCGTCTGCGGGATCAATTTAGGTGTGCACCCTGCCATTAAGGCACTGAAATTTCTCTAGATTCCTTGAACCGTTTCATAATATTTTACAATGAAGATGAAGAAATATGCAAATCCCTTCCAATCTAATTTGCTTTGAAACATTTTACTAATTTTCTGACTTGACTTACTAACTTCAGATCCTCTGGCATCTTTGCTCCTCAAACACCTTCCCTGAATGCTATTTTTATACCAAATCTTGATACCATTCACCTGTTGACATTACCTATTTGAAATCATATAGTTATTTAGTTTTTTTCTAAATCTAAATTGCTCTTATTTCACTTTTTTTGGAAATGTGTTGCAGGCCTGAAATGCAGGAAAGGATGTTTATTAACAAATGAAATTGTGTTTATCAGGAAAAATAAAACATTAAGTAAAAGTCAAAGGAAATGTAAGCTGGCTGTTAATAGTTTTTCACTGATATTTGTTATATGAACAAATGTTTAAAAGCTATCATACCATCCAAATTATAAATGCAATATGCTATTAAAAAAATTAATGTTTTAAATTTTTAATTTTTTATTAAAATTTTTATTTTTATTTTTTTAATTTTTTTTCTTTCCTTAAACTAAAACAATACAGCACAAGCCATGATGGAACAGCACTGACATACCTAATGCCTCACAATAATTACTAGATTAACCAGGCTTTTAAAATTTTGGATTTATCCTGATAAATGTTAATCCGGTCATATTAAAGGAGACTTTATATGGCATATTTTACTTAATACTTCTCTGACTGAGAAATCCCCAATGATGCGTTTAGTGTAATGGCAAATATAAAAGTTTCATCATCTTATCACAGGCCAATGAAACAGATGTCATGCACAAATAAATACTGTATGTTTATGTACTTTAATGAGAACCAGTATACCAGTGTAAGTACGCTTACTGACCAGCCTAAAGCATTTTACACAAATTAGATATGTAATGGCACTTAAAAAAACAACTAAAGTGTTAATCACTGAAGAATATTAAAATTAGACATTTTTTTGCCTCTCTGCATAACCTAAAGTCCATGTTTGTTTACATGTTTGTCACAAAGAGTAAAGCCAAGATCTCAGTCTGATGCATAAATGGATATCAATAGATTCCTGTAAAAGAATGAATGATCATTCTCTATTTAACAGGGGCTCTTTTGATAGTCACAGTATATATTCATGTCTTAGATAGGCTGGTACACCGCATATAGTTTCCCAAACAAAAGACTACAATAGAGTTTAATTAATTCAATTGTGTTCGCTATCATTTCATGAGTTTGAGGTCGAATCAAACATACTGTATCTCAATACTGGATTAAACACATAATACTGCCTTGAGGCAGCCACAAGCCACTTGAGGAGCAAAGGAGATCACATTTTAAATTACTTTTTCCCTTGCTCCTCCTGCACTTCAATTAGGACCAGAAGATATGTTAGATTAAGTCAAGGGAATCCAGAATTCAGAATTCTAACTTAATATATTGTATTTGTCTTTAATCAGAAAATAAAGTAAAATTACTTCACTACTGAACTATTGAAATTTATTTTAAGGAATGATAAAAATCGTATTATAGTATTTAAAGCTTTGCAACCTACATTAAAGCAGGTTCTATTCATGCTGTTATTTACGATTTAACGAAATAACAATTTTGCACCCTAAAAAAAAAGCGCATTATATGAGGTTTACACCCTCTAACACATTGTAGCTTATATATTTTTTACACTGGTATATTTACTGGTATAAATATTTACTGGTATAAATACTGGTATAATTACTTTTTGACACTGCAATAGACAATAGGACAATATTAGTTTTACACCCTGTAATAGGACTGGAAATCTATTAGTTTCGTTCCTTTAAAAACATATATTTAAGTGTTTCACAACCCTTTATTAGAACCTTTTATTAGATCCTATTGTACATTGCAATTAAAAGGTTTAATTTAATTGCACTGTCATTTTGAAATATCCCTACATTTTTGTGAGCAGTATAGGTTCACTGGTTAAATCACATGCATAAAACAATAAACTAGGTTACATTTGCTTGAATGTTTTCAGTTACATTTTTACATTTACAGCACTTAGCAGACGTCCTTATCAAGCAGTTGTGGGTTAAGGGCCTTGCTCAAGTACACAACTGTGGCATCTTGGCAGAGGTAAGATTTGAACCCTGGATCATCTGGTCCAGAGTCCAGTATCTTAACCACTAAGCTTGAGCTGGAATTCTTGGGGTGGCAAACTTTCTGAAAAAAAACCTGTGGTTTGTAAAAATTTTGGGTTTTTTTGTTTGATTGGTTTTGGTCTTTTTATATAAAAAGAAAGAAAGTGATACTAACATTTACAACTATATTATATTATGCTTCTCATACATCCTTTTCTTTATATGTTACACTTTCTGACATGCAAGGTGCAAGTTATTACTTTGGCAGTGTCCAATTATGCCACCCAATGTTCATACCAACTCTAGTAACAATCTGATAATTTCATTCTTAATTTTTTATTTAAAATTTTTTATGTCTGGATCACAAAATTAAGTCACCATTGTGGGTCTGGAGAGAATAAATGGGTTAGTTATGCTTCAGTGTGCACACAGCTGCAAAGCAAACAGAGACACTATTCATTATGCCCACAGCACACTGGCACCATGTTTCTACAGTCATCAAATAGATATATGTTTCATCACAACTAAACAAAAATAAAAGTTCTGGAGTACTTATATATTTGGTGGAAGAGGTAAAGTTACTATAGATGTTTTTGGTTTTATTCCATACTGTTTAATTCTTGAGGAAGATCAAGATGTCAAGTGTGATTTGGCGGCTGTGCATTTAGTGCTTTAAAATAATGGTCATAAGATTTAAAACTAAATTCTAGAGCCCTTGAGCAAGACCATTAACACACAATGGTCCAGCTTTATGTTTGTATTTCATCTTAGCACTGCCAAATGAACAAATGTAAATGCATGAAGACAGAAGCTTATGTGCACTGAAGTGGAACTGGTAGCCTGATCCACATCTAAGTGATGAGAGTGTTTGAGGCCATTGAAGGTCATTGCATGAGACAGGCAATTAGGTCACTGTGTGCGGATTCAGTTTGCAGTTCTGGGAAAGAGACGCATGAAGTGCCAGCACTCTGATTAGCAAATGAGAAGAGAATATGACTACCAAGAAGCGGGTACTGTTTACCTGAGGCATACTGCCTGTAATGGTATCAACTTATGTAATTTTGCTAAATTATCCTACATTTGAACATTTATATTTAAAGACCAATGTTCTATGATCAATGATATAACAACACATTTGTACAAGTTAATTACATCACAGATTTCTAAAAACCTCACTAAAAGAATTGTTGGTGCTCATCAAGCTGGAAAAACCATCTCAAAAGACTCCACCACTTCACAGTAAGATTGTATAAAAATAAAAGGAAATTCAAGACCAGTGGTTTCCTTCATTGAGTGGTCAACAAATCACTCAAAGAGAAAGGTATGTAATAGCTCACAAGCTCTCAAAAAAACCATGGTAACAACCAAGGACCTTTCTCACATTTCTCACTAATTATAAGTTAATTATCATAAATGTACCATCAAGTGATCACTGAACAGCAGTGAACATTTGAAACTGTATTTCAAATAGAACTTTCCAGCTCATCTGTCCAGTTTGTTTAAGAACACATTGACAAAGTAGAAGGAATAATAATTTCGGAATGGACGACAACAAATTTCTTTTTTTGTTTAAATGAGCCTAGCCTAGCCTAGCAGTCTGTTAACAGCTAGGAGAGACTTCCTATTCCGATTACTTCCGACTTCCGATTAAAGAACAGAAAACAAAAATAAAGGAGAAATATATTGCGACAGTAGATGCTAAAGAAGAACTTCTGACAAGAAAGAAGCCGTGTCTACACTACTTGTGTCTACAGAAGTGCTGTGTTTTTAAATAAACAGAAGCGCAGGGTATATATTGCAAAATTTGTCGAGCCGCTGTTGGTAAATCAAGTAATTCCATAACCTCAGGGGAAACCGTGCTAAAATGGCAAGAGTGTATACATTTACAGTTATTGCATTCACTGCTGCGAACAACATTTAAGGTGGTCCATAAAAACTGATATTGCTTGCAGAGGCAATTTCTCAAGCCAGTGCATATGACAAGATATACAAGCAATGCAAAGACTTTACGTATGTCTTACTAGGGTGAAACTATTTAAGCCAAAAATTCATACTTCTTTCTTAAAATTTGTTTTATTAAGTGGCAGTTTACACAATATCTGTTTAAATCCTGCATTTTTTAATCAAAACATTTTTTTTCAATTTTATGCACACTAAAACCTGCTGGGTGTATAACAAAAGCACAATTGTGCATTGCAAGTATGTATTAAAGACACATTATTAATGCTAGACAAAAGCTTGTTATCCCTGGGCTCATGAATTCTTCAAAAGTCATATGTTCTAATTAGTGAAATTCATTTGGAGGACTATGCTGCATTATCTGAGTCTGCTCTTTTCAGGAAATATCACCTCCATATGAACCATGCTCATATAAACCAAAGATCTCGAGAAGGCAACTAAAGATAATAACTTGTTAATCCACAATTCACAAGCATTCTACAAATACAGGAAATTCAGTACTCTGGTATTTCCGTACTTCGGTACTTTGGAGAGTGAATGTGCTACAAAAATCATAAACAAGACTACATTGCCTGTATTTCAGTACAGTCCCAGGAAAGTACAGTCCCAGGAAAATGTACTGTGAAATTTCATAGTAAAACTGTAAATTAACTGACAATTTTAATTTGAACTTTCACAGTTTGACTATAAATGTAACAGTTTTACTATCAATTTTTAATGGCAATTTGGCCACGTCATGGTTTCACTGTCAAATTTCATAGTATCATTGGTTGACTATGAACTGACCATTACTTATTTTACAGTTCTACTATGGATTTTGATGGTAATTTGGTCACTTTATGGTTTTACTGTCAAAGTTCACAGTACATAATTTTTATCTGGGGTAAAAATAATATTAAAAGCAGAAATCACTAGACGTCTTATGTGCCCATTGTAAGAAAAGCACAAAATAGAAGGCTGCCAGACGGAGAACAAATTCTCCATCCCAAAAGAAGTTTGCATGTTCTCTCTTTATCTGTGTGGGTTTCCTCTGGTTTCCCCCAACATCTCAAAAAAATAATTTAGTTTGGCTGGCATATATTTGTTTAAGTGGGTATGGACAGTTTGTTTGTTTATTTGTCTTCTTTAACGTCGCTATCAGCATCAGCGGTCATGTAAGCGACACACACAAGGTTATATCCATACACAAGTTCATCTTTACACCAGTCACAAGTCAATGACAATTTAGAGACACCAATTCACCTAACACACATGTCTTTGGACTGTGGGAGGAAACCGGAGTAC
>JAVSBV010153089.1:0-15155 GCA_033117975.1 Parotocinclus spilosoma
ACTGTGGCAGCTCGGCAGAGGTGGGATTTGAACCCTGGACCATGAAGTCCAGTACCTTAACCGCTAGGCTACCATATGAACATCAAGTATTTAGTGCAGCCAGTTGGGTTTTGCTAATATATTGATAATGCTGGTTTTAATTGTTTTGTTTGCTGTACATTGTTGGCATTGTTACTTCACAGTGCGGAGTTTGTAGTTCTCCCCATGTCTGTAAGGATTTCTTACATTAGGAAATTAAATAAAAGAGGTCCTACGCTTACTTTGACTTTTAATTGCAGACTTAGGAATCTGCCAAAAATTTTAGGACATTTCATGTTTTGTCTGGTCAGCGGTTAGTAATGAGGTAAACGCCTAATAAACAATTATTTGATTTCCAACAGTTGTTTGTAAATATGATTTGGTGCAAAAGCAGAATCCATGAAAGTCTTTGAGGAACAAACATAGACAAAGGATCTCCAGATTGTCAAAAATGCGAGAGATTTGTTTTATTTATTAAGATTTCTGAGGTTTATGAGGGTCACGCCAACAACATTTACATTCAGCTCTTATCCAGTATGACCTATGTGCAGATAGCTGAAGCTGCCATGTTGCAAGTACTCTCTAACACTGCTCACAAAAAATAGGGGATATTTCAAAACATATACAAAGTGGGTCCCACAAGAACTGCTGGACAGTCTGATCCTGTCCATGCCCCATCACTGTCAGTGTGTTTTGGCAGTATTGTGACACTCATCCAGTTTAACACTTCTGTTTACCCCCATGAATATATAATCACTTACTATTCAATTATAATGATTTATATCATCTCATTTATGTAATCTTACAACTTTCTTTGACTTTTTATTTGCTTTTTTTGATAATCTCGTTTAATGAAATAAACTCAAATGCTTCTATTTCGAATCACTTCATATTTATTTTGTAATATCCTTGATTTTTTGCGAGCAGTGTATTATTTATTCTGTATTATTATTACTTGTTGGACTAGAGACTAATGCTAAATACTAATTTACATTCTACATACACTGACTGACTAGTTTACCAACTGAACCATGTCCTTAACCCACAACTGCTAAGGTAACGATAGCCTGAAAACAAAAATATCCAGTAAATTTTCAAAAACCTAGCTGAAAAGATTTTGGTACGGTTTTAATTGACTGGTAATGTTTGACAGTACTCATAAAAGATGAACCAACAAGGTATGTGTGCCTAATAAAGTGTCCAGTTAATGTTAAATACCCCACCAATTCTATCAGAACAGCCCACAGATGTCAGAATTGATACAGTGTTAACTGGCTGTCTTCTAATAACACATGGTCAGTAATGGTCCTATGGTAGCCCCTTGCCTCTGACGAATTGGCATCTGGGGCTGACAAATTGTCCCAAAATGCAGATCTTATTACAAGGCTAGTTTGTGTTATTCAGTTGTCTAGTCTGGAAATAAAAAAAAAATTAAACTTTCTATTGTATCGGCGCCCCATCTAGGGTTGTTCCTCCCACGACCCTGTGTGGATTAAGCGGAAGATAATGAATGGATGGACGTTTCAATTGTTCAATTAATCTTAGTGCCCAGTTCAAATGTAATATATTTGAATATTAATAGCTTTGAAAATCACATTAAAAAAGAGCAACACAAGACACACAAGAGCAAAACAGCACGGTTGACTATATTATTACTCATGAAAATACTACTGATTACATTCCAAAGGTCTTACTTACCTTACCTACTACTTTAGTTTATATTTAACAGGTAGCCATTTGGGATTCAGCTGGTAGTTAACATTGTTTACTGTGTTATTGTGTGGACCCTCAATAAGTCGAGTAGTTCTGATACACATTCTATCAGAATTACTAAACTTATTTTACGTATTAGGTTTGCTTGACTGCTGCAAAGTCAACTATTGTGCTTTTACACTGATTTAGTAAGTGTAAATCTCAGAGAGCAGTTGTTAGTCTAAGTTTTTTCGATGCAATCTTTTTTTTAATCCGTAAAAATCATAATTTGTGATGATAATTTCATAATAATGATGAAACAGAGAACCATGGTCCCATTTTAAAGTGCTAGCAAGCATACAGTAAACAACACAGGACCTTAAGCAGTAACGGTGATGGTACATTTTGACATAGTCTTAAATGTTCAGAAATGCTTATTGGGGATTTCTTGTTATACATGCATGGGCCGTGGAGTGGTTAGCACAGTCACCTCACCGCTCCAGAGACCTCACGTTCTAGTCCTCTCTAACACACCTGTTTGACCATTTCTTCCAACATACAAAGACATGCGAGGTTAATTGGAGTATCTAAAGTGTTCCAGTTTAAGTATGCACTCATTTTTTTACAATAGCCATTGTCTCAATGCAGCTTTTGAGTCCAAATGTAGAAGACCAAAAACCCTTGTTGAGCAAGACGGTGGCAAGGAAAAACTTGTGTATGAAAACCTCGGAGTAAAAGTGCAGTTAAATTGTACAAAGAATAATCCAAAGGCTGAGTTAATAGACTCCGAGTCCCGGACAGAGGCAGGAAGGTTATTCTAAAGTTGTAGAGCTCTTCCACCTGCCGTGATCTTTTTTTATTCTAGGAACCATAAGTAACCCTTTATCCTGTGAATGTGCTGGGTTGTAATGCTCAATTAATTTACTTAAACACTCTGGAGCCAGGCCTTTCAGTGTTTTATATGTTAGTACGAAATTTAATTGACAGGCAGTGTAGAGATGATGACACAGGACTAATATGACCATTATTTTAGTTCTAGTTCACCAACATTCGACCTGCTGCATTCTGAACCAGCTATAGTTTGTGGATCTAGCTGAACATCCAGCTAGAAGAGCGTTACACTAATCTAAACGAGAAGTTATAAATGCTTTCCCACATCATTAACCTTTACTATATTTTTTAAAATTATATAAATATATATTTTATTATAAATTTGTTATTGATTTAAATTATTTACCTAATTTATATAATTTAATATACTTTTAAATATTTATTTAATTAACATCTAGGCAACATCTGTTAACTAACATCTGTTGAGTCTTGGTCCTCCCGAGGTTTCTTCCTACCACTTACTGGGAATTTTTCCTTTCCACTGTCTCCCTAGGCTTGCTCAACTTGGCCTTTTTTAGATCATGTAATATTGTAAAGCACCATTGAAAAAAGCGCTATATAAATAAAATTGAATTGAATAGTATAGATGCAAACAAACAAAGCTACTATAGTTATATTATCATCAAAAGAGATTGTGTGTGCAACAAAAGAGATCTGAACCTATTGTGACACCCAGGTTTATTACATCTGAGCTGGGTGTTAGAAAGTGTTTGGATTTAACACAGAGTTAAGTAACATGTCCCACAGCCTTAGATCCAATAAGTAACACCTCTGTTTTATCGGAGTTAAGTAAAAGAAAGTTGCACGACATCCAGTTTTACGCAGCTGTATTTACCTGGCAAACCCAATAATATTAACACAACCCGTGTTAGGAATGTGTCGTCTGCATAGCAGCGAAAAGTGATGCCACGTTTATGAATCATTTCTCCTAATGGTAGCATATACAGTGTAAATAAAGTTTGCACCAGATGTCACATGGAGATACAGAAATCATTAATTACTTGATTACTTATTAATTACCACTGACCACACGGGTGCATTACAAGTGCAACTGGACCATAAAGTGACTAAAAGCAAAAGAGTTCTATTCTTAAATATGAGAACTGTATCAAGTCCTAGAGAAAGAAGTCAGGAAAAGATGTTAGGACAAAGCACGTTTATTGCAGGGAAACAGAATTCTGAACAAACTCATACCACAGGAAGACAGACCAGTCTCATCATTCTGGCTAGTAGAAAGGTCTTCAAAGAACAACCTAATAAACTAATTCTGTAGTAGATCGTGGATCACATCTACATTCGGACTTGTCGTTTGTGCTTTTCCCGTTCTGACCATAACAGAACAATATGTGATGTGCAACACACAAACAAGCTGCAGGGTTCCAACACATCATCGAAAGGAGGGATTTTAACCATTTTTCCCCCTACATACACTGCACACAAAATGAGGGGATATTTCAATTAAGGGCTCATTTTTGAGAGAAGTACATTTTGATAATCCTATACCGATTTGACACGGCTCACAGTAGTGTTATTAGTGCCTATAGTTTGTGTCCTGGGTTTATGTGGAGAATCAAATGTGCCTCAGTTGATCATAACGCTTCAAATCAGTGTAGCTTGTGATTCGTTGCTTTAGTCCTGTATCAGCAACTAAGAAAGATAACTAGATCAATGTGTCACTTAACTCAAAAATAGCTTTTTTTAAAAAAATGATTTCATAGATTGTGGGAACCCTGAAGCAAGAAAGGAGTTAAAGTATTAGTAAACCAAAAATGTTAGATCAGCTGGGTCAGGTACAATACAGTCCAGGAACAGGTCAGTTAGCAAACAGTGTATGTATATATATATATATATGTGTGTGTGTGTGTGTGTGTGTCTCAATATGATGATAAAAGTTTGGAATGTTATTTCATGGATTTAGGACAGGTGGAACCTTTAATCTCCCATTTGCGCATTTTATCAGAACGCCACATGCCACTTCTCAATTCCATTTAGAGCTGGATCGGTACAGGCTAATCCTAACTCGGTTCCATCTGCACTTGTGCTCGTGTTTAACAGAATATGCAGGATATCAGTGGTGGATTCTAGGTCAGCTCAGCCTGACGTGATCACACTGTGAAGCAGTCCTGCCTTCTCCCAGCATAAATGAATCCTGAAGTCCCTGCTATGACTTTAAGCTTCATGTCTCAACCTTATTTAACTACTATAAAATTGAACAACCAAAAATTCATTTAAGAGGTCACAACTCTGGGTGCATGACATTTGAGTTGCGAACAGTTGTGTTTGTTGGAAGAATGGTTATGCGTTATAAACGAGTCTCCTTTATACATAGGACACGCTGCACAATTTCATACCCGTCCCAAAACAAAGACTATATTACAAGGGGAAATAAAAGTAAGTGAAATGAAAAGATAGATAAATAAATTAAGGCAGATTGATTGCACTCTATATCGTTAATTTATTTGTAGTAAAACCTACCCCGCTTAACTCATGAGGTGTAAGGCACGAACTACAGAAAACTCTAAAATGATCATTTCCTCAAAATGGTTACCCATAGCTACTGATACAGACATATAGGTGAAGTGTAGTTTAAGACTTCAGTCTACTGAAACTGTCATATGAAGAAATTTACAGAAGTTGATTAAAACAATTAGAAATATTGATATTTGAAGGATACTGTACATGGTCGATAAGGTTCAACTGGACGTCTTTAGTCTCATTTCTGTACATGTGGAGGGATTGTGACCGAGACGATACTTTCAGTAGTTTCACCTTCTACTCCTAATTTATTCAGGTTTGTCCCCACAAACATAACATTTAGATTTAAGGTGAAAAGGTGGCTACACTATGAATTCTAATAAAATACCACAATGTTTTTTACAGGACTTTTCTTCACCACCTCGGTTCTTAAGCTTTCTGGAATAATTCTTTGATTGTCTGCTACCACAGTGTGCCTTTCCAGTGTATGCAGGCATACATGCGTACACGTGCACTTAGACACGTCTACCTTTTTACTGTGACCCACGGTGAGAATATAACCTTGGTCACGGACTCCCTAGAAATAGAGCCCTTACTTGTTTGAATTATTCAATCATAGAAAAACATGTATATAAAAAAAAAAAGTTTTCTGAAAGTGCACATCTCATCTAAGACAACAGAACTACTCCACGTCTCCATCCACAGGCAGGTTTGGAGGGAAACTTGCGACACCAGGCAGTTTTAGGGGACTGATCAAGTTTCTCTTCACTATCACGTTTCACTTCCACTGGTCCATGGGGACACATGCCAATAGAAGTCTGCAGTTTCTTAAAATATTTAAAGATCTCTATGCAACATATTGAGTGCAAACACTGCAACGTGCAGGATCCGATCCTGCCTGCTGATTTCTGGAGGTTGAAGGAGGACCATCTTTGGGTGATAGTCCAAACAAAATGCAACGACTGGTTGCACTGTCACCAGGGGAAGTTCCCCTTATAGTCAATAGGTCCAGGTCAGATGAATGGTGCTCCGAAGCACTTTACACACCACTGCACGTTGTTGGACGGTGGCCGATCAATAGGCGAGAGAAATTTGAGCTGCTCTGGGCTCAACTTTTCCCAGGTAAGCTGATACTCCCGATCATAGGCCTCTGTAGGTAGAGGTGCAAATTGGGACAGTGTAAATTATGTGCGGGAAAGTATGTGCATTTGATAAGCAAAATAAGTCACAAGACTTTAACACTCACCAATATCAATGTTCTCCCTTCCCAAGGCCACAAGTGAAAGGAATAAAATTTCCCGGTATATACTCCTATATGATGAGAAAAACATTTTATTACACAGGCCATATGTATATGATGTTTCTATCAAACTTTGGTTTAACACAGTACATGTAGTCCCAAGTTTAAGATTGTATATTCAACAATATTTCTACTTTTACATGGGTATTCAATAATAAACATGAATACACCTTCAGTAGAAACTCAGATTTTTTTTTTTTTTTTATTTAGAATTTTTCTGAGTAAGCAATACGTAATATATGCAGTACTCTCCTGCACTTTTATGAGGAATTCAGCAGTACATGGTGTAAGGAGTCATGTGTTGGCAATGATAAGCACTGGGAAATTGATGGATTTGTCTAGACGTATCTCGTTTGTAATTCAGGGAGTACCTGTATTGTATTGCATTAGTCATTTTACTGAAAAATAGAAATTATTACTAAAGCATATACAACAAAGAGCCTCTATACATTACCAGTTTAGTGCCATTCTATGTAACTGAATATATAAATCAAGATTTCTATCAAGCTCTTAATCATTTAAAACAGTTAATTCAAATAATGACACCCTTGCTACATCTGCTGGCCAGATTTAAACAGCTGCCTCAGGAAAACCTAAGAACTCTATACAAACTCCAAACTTTCCATTTGAACATGTTTCTTTTATCTTAAATTAAAAGACTTTTATCCACAAAGTTTTGGGGAGGAACTTAGGTGAGTAAATGGGATCCCCCCCCCCACTACTTAATGAGTAAAGTAATCCTACATTTGGAAGAAGTCGTTGATCATTTGTAATGGATTGCTTTTTCCAACTAACTCCTAGGGTTGTAACAATATTTTCACAATTACATTTTCTCATGAATATGACTCATGTTTACTCTTATGAGTAGACAATATAAAAACAATGTTTTTAAACAAACAACAAAACTATCCTGCAATTAAAAGAAATGACTAGAAACAGAGGCTTACAATTGTAAACACAATGCTCACCATATCCTAAATGACCGGGTAAAACATTCCTTATTTATTTCTGAAGAATAACAATACAAAATGTGTCCTTTTCTTGTATAAAAAGATTACAAATGGCATCCTAGTGAAAGGATGTCTCACAGAATATGCATCTGATTGCACCCTCTGGTGTTCAAAAAAATGCAATTGCATTAGACAGTAATAAACAAGAACAAATAATCCAACTCAGGTCCATTTTTGCATTACCATGCATCATGCCACTGTGTATTTTTACACCCCTAGCAACCAACCAACCAACCCTTAATTCAAGTCAATCAACAATGAATTCCATTTAAAGCCATAGCCAAATTAACCAGAATTCTTTCAAACTTGCTTAATCCAATTCCAGGGTTAGGACCTAACTGGCAGCACAGGGCACAAGATGAGAACCAATCCTAGACAAGGCACCAATCCATCACATGTAACATGCAGTTGGTCAGTGTTCTTTAAACACGGCTTATATGCTCAGAAAGTCTCATAGTCTATCACGATAAAATTAATTATGATTAAATATTTTCATGTTGCCCACGTCTAACCCGAAGAAACCCACAGAGAAATTAGGAGAACACTCAAATTCCATACAGGCAGGGCACATGCTGGGAATTGAACCAGGGATCTCTTTAGCTGTGACGTGACAGTTCTGATAACTGCTTCACCATGCCACCCAGCAAAATTTGTACTATCTATATTTGACTGAACTAAACTCACCTCTGTCGTTTGACCTCTGGATGCCTCCTGATCTCCCTAAGGAGCAGGTTGATGGGGCCGTAGACGTCATTGGTCTGGATGTTTCTAACGATGCTATTGAGGAGAGTCCGTATATCCTGGTGATCAGTGGGTGCCAAAGAACCCCTTTTCCTCACTGGGGGTAAAGCGGAATAAAAGTCATTCAGATACTGCCACCTAGTCTCAAGATGAAAAACTAAAACTGCCATCCATGACATGTATGCGTTACTTACAGAAGGTTCTCCAGAGCTGATAGAGGGGCTCGGTGGGCTCCTGATGCAGGTTCACATTATCCCACAGCAATTGCACATACACTTGCTTACTGTCCTGAGGCAGGGACGTCAGTGGAAGCTACATGGGCAGAACAAATGGACAAAAAAAATTAGTTCTCACTTTGACATTGCCATAGATTATCCTTTTCCATCTGGGGGCAAAAATCATTTAATAACTATAAGAACCTATTCATTTTGTATGTTCTAACTTTTGTTTGTGCCACATCTGATGATCCATGTTACCCCAGCAGTATATTATACTATTTCAAAGAACATCATATGATGCTATTGATTATGCTCTACAGGGTTTAGGAAAGTCCAGAACACTCAGCACTCCTTGATGTTCTTTCGACTTAATGTTTGTTTGTATTGCCATTTCAGCTCATGGAGGCTATGTTAATAGCACTGAGGGTACATTTAGGGAGCTAGTTTCAGTTAGTTAGCGGTTATTGCGTTATATTTGATTATTAATATTAAGGTGGTTAAGAAAACTCAAATCCTTTGCGGCTTATTGTGTTCGGAGGACTTTTATGTTATAGGCTTTGAAATAGTTTCTTCTGATGTGGTCAATAGTTTGGCATTCGATTTAGATGTGTTTATTTGTCAGAGGTGATCCACAGTTGGGGCAGGTTGGTGCTCCCTCCCCCAGGAGGATCGACTTTATGTAGTTGTTGCAAAGCTTTGAGGTACCCAATAGCAGGGGAGAGCTTACCACTTTAGTCTGTATTTCTGTTTGCGTATCAAAGAGCAATAAAACATGTATACATTTGCACTGCGTAGGATTTGGATTGTAAATTGGATTTCAGTTTTTTAACGTAATGACTACACATCAGTAATCCTAATGTCAGAAAGCTATCATCAAAGTCTGACTTTAAATATGAAGTCATAGCCCTCTGTATGTGAGGTACTTTAGTATTTTTTTTATTTTAGCTTAAGGGTTTCCAATATAGTCTTAAGCATCCATAGTTGATGTCTGATTGTTCCGTACTTAGAGCACAGTGAGAAAATGCTTTATAGTCATTTGATAAACACCAACAGTAATTTTCTTGGCTGACCCGATTCAAGTCTGAAACGTCAGTATATGGAAACATTTTTGTTTAACTTCTCATTTAATGGAAACTTCTTCATTGCTTGGCCTTGTTTGGTTACGTAATATGCCGTATACAGTGTTCCCCTTTCACAGCCTCGGTGCAATCGCGGGTTTTCAAAAAATATTTATGGAAAAAATATATAATGGATTTTTGAGACATTTCAGTTGCACTTGATGGTGTTTTCTGTTTCCTGGGATGCAGCATAGTTTGATATAATATTTTCCTTGGCTAGAATTGGGATTTTGCTTAGGATATTGGTGATTGTGGCATGTTCTTGAGATAGTGATTCCAGTGCTGGTATGCATTTTTTAAAGCAGCTTATATCACACTTAATGCAATCAATATCACCAGGGCCTCTCTGCTGACAGAACTGAGCACCAGAGTTCTGTGCTTTTTAGAAAAAAAAATTTCAAATCCAGAAGAACAAACATCCTATAATACAGAGTTCTGATGCTAGCATAAACACCAATCACAGTGGAAAAGGACTATAACGATGCTATACCAACATTCAAGTCTGAGGGAGACATTAAACATGCATTAAAACAGAATAATAGCATGTAAAAACTACACATCTAAAAGAGAACTTGAACTTTAAACAAAAACAAAAAAACAAGAAGAACAAGTTACACAACCTGTACACCATTGTTACAGTGTTCAGAGGTCAGTATGAGTCCAGGCAAAATGCTGGGCAGGTCCAGACGGCGAAAATACCACACCAGGTTCCAGAAGATGATAGGGTGCTGGCTGAGAAATTTGTGGGTGTAGATCACCTAAAGAAAACGGTTCATTCAGTACTGCCATATGACCATAAACTACACGTATATTTGCTAAGTAAATATTTTAAATGATATGCCAGGATTACCTGATCTCCCTCATTCTCCAGTAAGGACTCCAGCTCTTTACGTAAGACCAGAGAGCTTAGATAAGGCACCGAGACTGGTTTTGGATCAGGACGCTTCTGATCCAGTGTATCCTGAGAAGTAACGACTTCAATTCAAATCACATGCCTTCCTGATTATGTAGAAGTCGTTGCTAGTGAGCATTTTACAGACATTCTGCCATATATTCTAGCACTCACCACTTCCTGCAAGCTATTTGGCAGGCTGGTGGTGGACACTCCATGATTGGGGCGCTGGATCAAATCCAGGCTCTGCAGAGGCCCGCCTACGCTGTTACTGCGGGTCAGAGAAGTGCCACGTTTCTCTGCCTGCCTCTCCAGCAGACCCAGAGGATCTGAAAGAGCTGGTTCTGGCACAAGCCTGAGGAAGAGAGACATACAGATTTAATAAAATACTGCTCTGAAAAAAAAAACGTGACAACTTTATGGCAGGCATGGACACAGTTTTCATTCAAATTCTGATGCCATTACATCAGTGTAAATGTTATGCTGATCCAACTAATTAAACACAAGCTTGTTTTGGCAACACTATACAGGATGGAAAAAATGGAATTTTTAAACAGTGCAAAATAAGCAGCATGACACGTGGAGAACAGAGTTTATAAACACTACGTTCATACTGGTGCCAAATCGTATCTTAACTACTGCTCACACCAGTTCAGGGATATTTCATTTTAAAATCCCCCAAATTTTGTAAGCAGTATATTATTTGACAGTGAAGATAATGATCAGAATTAAGGTTGCAATCAAATTCTTAGCAAGATACATTCCACTACAGGAAGCCCTGTACTGTCCGGCAGTTCTTATGGGACCCTCTTCTTATTCATAAAGAAATATTGCCATATTTTTGGGAGTAGTGCATCTCAGTTACTCATGTAGTGTAGTCTTATTTACTTGTTTATTTAACATTGGTATCAGTGTAATCTTACATTTAATCTTTTTAATATTAAGGTGGTTAGGAAAACTCAAAATCCTTTGCTTATTTTGTTCAGAGGTCTTTAATGTTATAGGCTTTAAAATAGTTTATTCTGATGTGGTCGATAGTTTGGCATTCAAATAAGATGTGTGTTATTGTCAGAGGTGATCCACAGTTGTGGCAGGTTGGTGCTCCCTCCCCCAGGAAGATCGACTTCATGTAGTTGTTGCAAAGCATTGAAGTGCGTTGACCAATAATGGAATCCTAACCCAATAGCAGGGTAGATGTTACCACTTTAGTCTGTATTTCTGTATCAAAGAGCAATAAAACATGTATACATTTGCACTGTGTAGGATTTGGATTGTAAATTGGATTTAATTTTGTATGTTATGACGAAACAACAGTGATCTTAATGTCAGAAAGCTATCATTAGATTTGTTGCATGTTACAGGTTTATACAAAGTCTGACGTTAAATATGGAGTCATAGCCCTCTGTATGTGAGGTACTTTAGTATTTTTTTATTTTTGCTTAAGGGTTTCCAATATAGTCTTAAGCATCCATAGTTGATGTCTGATTGTTCCGTACTTAGAGCACAGTGAGAAAATGCTTCATAGTCATTTGGGGCTGACCCGATTCAAGTTTGAAACGCCAGTATATAGAAATTGTCATGAAGTCCTTGATACTGATGCAGTCAGACACATTCATATTTGGAGTCGATGTAAAGCAAAATCTAATGCATGTCTTTGGAATGTGGGGGGAAGCTGGAGTACTTTGAGGGAGGACCTACACACAGGCAGAGTCTGTCGTCTGGATTGAACTGGCAATATCAGCTGTGAGCCGACCATGCTAACTATCGCACCACCATGCCATCCTAAAAGCAGAATGTAGTATTGTGCATCTGACTGCATTATCAGTACAGCAAACACACTAGAGGTAACTGCGTGACATACAGTGGTGCTGGGACGTTTATAGTTCTGCATAAAAGGATCAGATAATTTAGGAAATTGAATGATCATTAAATACATAGAGAACCCAATTATTCCCCCCGATTAAGTACACAGACAGTTTTTCTTTAGAATTTGTTGGTATAGTTCAGAATTAATTGTTCCATTAATGATGTCAAACTGTCCAGGCCAGGTGCATCTTGAAATATCCCCTATTTTTGTAAGCAGTATATCTGCAACTCACAGATATGTATTATCAGGTTGTTTTCTTTAATAAATAAATGACCAAGTATAATATAGATTGTGTCATTTGCTTAACTGGATTTTCTTGATCTACTTTTAGGACTTGGGTAAATCCACTGCTCACAAAATGTTTCATTTGAAGTATCCCCTAATTGTTGTGGGCAGCCTATTTGTTAATCATTTAGATCAAACTATTTGCAGTGAAATGTCTCAGGGATTTGGCTCTTACTGAACACGGAGATATAACTTACGTTTTCTGTGGACCAGTCTGGAGGGTCAGTGCATCATCCTTGCTGATAGGAGAGTCGGTGAAACTAATTAAGTCAGTGGGATCACTGGGACTGTCCACCTTTACCTCCGAGCAGCTGGAGGCTGTAGGCTGTGTGCTACCACTGTGAATACTGTCTCCTGAGGTGCTAGACTTCAGATAGAACCTGTGTCCATCAATTAAGAGGAATGTGTAAGGAGTACATTATCAAAGGATTGACACCCTGTGTTCTGTAGACACTGTAGCCATGACTGTACACACACATTCCTGCTTAGTTCCATAGGCTATTAATCAATTAATGAGTTCTCCTTACTTACTGTAAATATGTAACAATGTATACACATAAATCTCTGAACATCTTATCATTGAAACTAGTACAGGCAAACACAATTTAACATCCATTACCATTAACAGCCAAAGTCTTTATAACCAAGCAAAGAATTATAAAAGAAAATAAAAATCTGTCCATGTATACATTTTATTCATGTCTGAATGACAGAAAACTACACTGCTCATAAAAATTGAGCAATTTGTGTGTCACAGTCTTGTAAAGCAGAAAACAGAGTTTTACTGCATTTTATAGTAGTACTGTACTAAATCTTTTCATACTGTGGGTTTTTTTTTTTTGGATTATAGTTTAACCCATTAACTGCCAATTTTTTTCTGAACATTTTTTACTTTATTTCTGTCCGCCTACATTTTATCCCATCAGTAGGCAAGTTAAAGCACCCAATCCTCAAAAGGGGATCATGGTTTTTAATGGGTTAAAATAAAACACTAGATGAAAAGTATCTAAACTATTAAGCGATTATGGCAATGTCCAAACACCGTCCATTTCTGTCAAAGCCCCATTTCACGTAAGGTAAACATTAAACGGCGCATACCTGTATTTATTACCGATAAACAAATATTATAACAAATAAATACATATACTGATCCACATAGCCAAGTCACAAATGCAATTTAGAAATTAACTGTTTGTCAATGCAGAGTTACTGGTTGCTCATCTAAACTCATTTGGTTCTTTGTTCCTCCTCACTTTATATAATTACAGTTAAAAGAATCTAGCAGCTTACCCAGATGTAGCACGCAGGTCATGGAACTCCACATGCAGCAGAGGTAGGAAGGCAGTCTGGCAGAAAGGGCATGTAGCGTTTAGGTTCGAGTCATCAGCAGTCCACCCTGCCATGATCTCCTCATCATAGACCAGAGCTTCACAGGAGCGACACCGGGAGCAGCTGGACATCAGCACCTAGAAAAACATACACATTGGACTAAAAGAACATAATGCAAGTAGTGCAAGAAAGTGAACCTTGGGTGTTAGGATCACCATAGAACCTGGTTCTAGTAAAAATTTAATTAGAATCAGATTAAATAAATTGTTTTCTAAATCTTCTAAATAGTTTGTTGGTGGCATCCAGTTGAGGTGGAGGCTCTTAACACACCCTCCTTTTTTTTGCTTCCAGGATACTGCACTTGTATCAGGTTGGGAAATGTCTTAATTATTGGCCTTAAACGCAGACATGGCATTTATCATGAATATGGCAATTTTACCGTATTTATACAAGTTAAACAGGAAACAATGGATAAATCGCCTAAAGGTTCATGAGGCCTAAGGAAAACTTAAAGTAAAAGAAATGTCAACATCAGTTATCCCCATGCCAAAACATGGAGAACATTTTGTGATTTTTCTTCTCTTAAATTTGAATTCAATAGTGAACAAAGCAGAGAAGTTTAAAACGTTATGGAATGGGAACATTATGGAGCCAGCCAAACATAATAGAACGGGAAACTGTCATCTTCCAATTTCATACAGTGGAAACAAAGGAAATGCTTAAATAATGATTAATTAACAGGCATTTAGCTTAGTTCAGTAACACAAAATATGTATTTCTAACATCTACTAACACAAAATTAATGTTGTGAACTATGGGCTGAGCTCTAGGGCCTCTATATAACCATAAGCTAAGCGCGGGAGGACTGCATTAAAAACGGCACTCTCTATTTGGTCAAAACGAGCAGAAAATAGCAATTAAGTGAACACGGAGGTTCTGACTCTCATTACATAACTGCTTTTTATTTTTTTGGACGAGTGGATGCCAGTGAAAACCACCAACTTGGAAACTAACAAACAGTCACTGTAGTACCTATACTCAGGTCTACAAAACACCAAGGCAAAATGGAAATAGCAGAAACAATGTTTCAATATTAACAATGCGATTTTCTGTTGAAGTGTGCTTAATTGTTGTTTTAATAATGTTTGAGCTAACATTACCGAGTATGCAATTTTTTTCAAAAAACAGTCAAAACCACGCCTTAGAGTTCATTCATGCCTTAGGTCACTATCAATTGTGTCTATTCAATTCAAATTTATTTATATAGCGCCTTTTACAATGGAGCATTGTCTCAAAGCAGCTTCACAATATTACACTGT
>JAVSBV010153116.1:0-15153 GCA_033117975.1 Parotocinclus spilosoma
TCTTTGGTCCGATTAAGCGGAATTTTGGTCCAAATAAGCGAATAACATTACACGTATATAATAGGATTTGTTTCGGTGCTTTAGAATTTGGTCCTGTTTATATATATATATACACATATATAAATATATAAATAAATAGACAGACAGACACTTACATTAATCTACAACTATCAAAAATCATAAAAACAAAAGCTTATTTTATAATGTGTGTTCAAAATGTCACACATTTCACCAAATAATGGATTGAAAGTGAAAAGTAAAAGCAAAACACTTCATCTATGAATCGAGTTTGGGCTGAAATGAGTCCAAAATATGTCAAGAACCACATTTTCCGAGATCCCAGGTGGTTGAGAACCGATGTACCACTGTAATTGTGTGTGTAGTCACGCTAATGTTACTGCAATATTTATGATTAATCGCACATTATCTTATTAGCTCGTAATTAACCCTAAAGAAAGCCGTGTGGGGAAGAATGATCGATCAGAACTGATTCAATATCATTATATAAAATGCTGAGCGTCTCCGTCGTGGCTCAGCTGGTCACAAAAACAAAAAACAAAACAAAAAATAGAAATCGATAAACTCTATGAAAACACCAAAATTGATAAGATATTAGTTTGTCATGCTATTTAATCTGCTATTAAAACAAACTGACTGAAGCTTTAAAGCAGCTCCAGGTACTCAGGGCGGGGCGTCTGGAGCGCCTGGGGCATCCAAAAAAGATCCAAAACTAGGCATAAGACAATCCAAACCGGGTTTTAAATAAGTTTTGGATTGGGCTTTGATCAATAGGTTCATTGCTACTCCATTATTGTTTTCCATTCCTCATCTTTTTTTACGTTTTGGCTTCTTACCGTCTTCCCATTTTTTAGCGAGGTGAGCTGGGAAACCCCTGTCCATGCGGTACGAGAGAACGTCTCCGTGCACAATTCGGACTTTGCCAGGAGCCGCCTCAGACAAGAGCTGCTTAAACACACAACACACACAAAAAAAAGTACCATTTAGAAACAAACAATCCTTTAATATTGCGCTAAACAGCAACACAATTTAAAAAGTAACCCATCTGTTTACCTTTTATATTAAGCCTTATTTACTGCTTCCCAACACATCAAAAATCAAATTATACATGATTAATATATGATATAATTCCTCCCATATCAAGATAAGGCATTTATTTTATAGCACTTTTGTTCCAGGAGAGAGAAAAAGACTCACAGATGTGCAACGTTTAATTATTTTACATTTCTATAAAATGTGCAAACCTCTAATCCAGGTAAAAAGCGTGAGTCCTTCTCCACAATCAGGACATCAGCTGCTCCAGCATTAAGAATGGACCTGGTGAGTCCGCCGGGTCCGGGTCCCACCTCACACACACAGGCACCCCTCAGGTTCCCCGCCTGCCGGACGATTTTATCTACAAGCAACAGATTAACGTCTTCTCTCCTTTTACTGATAAATCATTCATGTAACCGAGTGGGACAAGGAGACAGCGAGAGGGACAGGGAGACACCGAGAGGGACAGGGAGACACCGAGAGGGACAGAGAGACGAACAGAGAGACACTGAGAGAGAGAGGGAGACACTGAGAGGGACAGGGACAGGGAGACACCGAGAGAGAGAGAGAGAGGGACAGAGAGACACCGAAAGAGAGAGAGAGGGGGACAGAGAGACACAGAGAGAGAGAGAGAGACAGAGAGAGAGACAGAGAGAGGGACAGAGAGAGGGACAGAGAGAGGGACAGAGAGAGGGACAGAGAGAGGGACAGAGAGAGGGACAGAGAGAGAAAAAAAATAAAAAAGAGAGACAGAGAGAGGGACAGAGAGAGAGAGACAGAAAGAAAAGGGCCGGGGGTTTGCAGCATCTAGATCACTTGTCCCTACCTCGTCTCTCGTTCACTGTGCTCTTGCGTTCTGTGCACACACACACACACACACACACACACACACACACACACACACACACACACACACACACACACGACATTTATCCTCAAGAAGGATTTCAGACTTGTGAACACTGTCTCACACTCGCACTGCCGTGAAAAGGCAGCCATCTTGTGAAGGCACTGATTTCGGAAACACTGCATGCATCCTGTGTGTGATCGGCCATGATTCAGAGATGCCAAGCCCAGTAACAAATTACAACACACAAACTTTGTGGATCAGCACATGCTTAAGCCCGAGTAACCCTAAACAAAAGCACACAGTCAGTCATCGGCGGTCACTTGACCACGAAGGGACGTTAGGAAGCGTGAAACGTGAAGTGTCACCGTCTTTGAGAGATCTTACCTTTAAAGGTAAGGCAGCGCGCGTTCTTCATGTACCAGGATTGGCAGAGAGAGGAGGCTTAGAGGAGTGGAGATGAGAATAAAGAAAGAGGAAAAGAAAGCGTTTGCATAAAGGAACAAAAGATACGAATCAGAACCAAATCAAATCATCAAATCACGCAGGAAGGACAGAAACTGGGGGATGGAAAACGATGAACAAAAGTGGAGAACGCATGAGTGGTGACACAAAAGGATGGTGTGTGTGTGTGTGTGTGAGCGAGATAAACGTCCGTCCACTTCCGATTCACGATGATGTCAGAACAGGAAGCGTGAGAACTGAGAGAGTCTCGACATCTCCACCTCATCTTGGACGATCCCAAACACGGCCAGTAATTAGGGGTGAAGCCCAAAACGCATAAACATCCTAAACATTGTGAGCCTGGACACGCCAAGGGTAAACGCAGCAAAACGTCCAGGTGAGCCCACATACACACGGTGGTTATTTACCTGGTGGAACTCCCGGTTTGGGTTTCTTGGCTGGTGTGATGTCATTGGTGGGTCTGTGCTCTGAAAATGAAGCCGTTCTGGTGGTTGCTGGAGTCTGAGAGGACAGAGAAACCAACAAATTAATTTGTGCCCAGACAGGAACATAAAATAAAAATAAAGCTAAAATGTTTATTTTATTAAAATGTTTAAATGATATCATGTGTTAATTCTCTTAGTGAAACTTTAACAGAACCTCAGAAACCTGACTGTATGCTTAGGCCAGACTTTTTTATTGCTTGTTTCGCGGATCTGCTGACGATCATATTTAAAGAATACAAAAAAAAAAAAAAAAAAAAGCAGCACCAATAGTTGAATTTTTTAAATTATTTTTTTTTTTTTTTTTTAGCTTTTTCCTCCCTCCGGTGGAGAGCCAATGGTTTTCTTCTGTTCATTAATTTTTTTCCACATTCACTTTCATTTAATTGTAGGTTCAATAAATTGTATTTTTAAATAAAAATATTTTCTATTTCTTCCTCCTTCCTTGCATTAATTCCACATAGTCCTCGAGAAATTGAAAAGTGCTGAAAAATAAAGATTTTTATTTTTATTTCCTCCCTCCTCAGTAGATTCTTGAGTAGGAACATCCGAGGAACAAGCAATTAAAAAAGTCTGGCCTTACTGTGTATAAAACGTACACACACATATCAAATGTGCAGATCTGACTTTGAACGAAGTCAGTAACACGGTCTGTTTACACACTTTGCTTCCTGACCTGATCAGTGATTTGGGACGTGATGGATAACTGAAGATTGTTAAACACAAAGCAAAGCTGAACACAGATCTTACTGCTGCGCTGCTGCTCGAATTGAGCAGGAAGTTGGCGGTGTGAGCTGCGACCGGAGGCTGGTTCGGGATCGGCCGATGGCCGAGCGCCATGCCAACGATGGCGGTCATGTGAGTCTCGGTGCCGAATACGTGGATGGGAATACCGGTGGTCTTTCCTAAGGGGAAATACAATAAGAGCAGCTGAAACAAACTCAGTATCAAGTTTAGATCGCGATTGTAATTCTACCTGAACCTACCCACTTCCCCCATCACCCGGAGTCCTTCCTGGTAATTTGGTCCTCCACGACGCACGAAAATGGTCACCTCGTGTTCCTTCAGGGGGCCCTGATAATCCTTAATGGCTCGCACTATGCCCTAAATCAGGAACGAGCGGCTGTTAAGCTCAGTTAGACACACACATCACATCACATGCAAAAAAAAATAGAAAGAAAGTAACAATTACGTTTTACATTTACGGTATTTAGCAGTCGCCCTTATCCAGACTTACAACTCCTACAGTCTTACAGTTTAAGCAATAGTGGGTTAAGGGTCTTGCTTAAGGACCCAACTGTGGCAGCTTGGCAGAGGTGGGATTTAAACCCTGGACCATCAGGACAAGAGTCCAGGAGCTTAACCGCTAGGCTACCACAGTCCCAGAGATAACAGTTTTTAAACATTCAGACTTACTTTAAATGTAGCTGCGACGTTAGTGAAGTTAGCGATGCTTCCTCCGATGATCAGCACTTTACCTGTCAGAGTGACCAGTTAGAATAGATTATAAAATGAGGATTCGTTTTTTTTTGTTTTTTTTTAATCTATCTATTTATATATTCTTTTCTTTTCTTTTATATACATGCATAATTTACTTGGGTTTATACATAGATATTTGTGTTGGTTTCTGTGAGCATGTATGTGTATACTCTATCTACGCATGTTTTTATATTTTGCTAACCTATTTGGGTTTTTTTTTCTTCTTTATATTATTTTGTCAAACTGTTGGCAATATAGTTGTTGTTTGTTCGATTTGGTGTTAAAATGTTTGAAAATCAATCAAAATATTGAAAACAAAAACCGATTCAAGAGCGGGCAAGCTGAGAGCGTTATTAGCGTTCAGACCTTCAGAGGTCTTTCGTGGGTTTTTGCTGAGTAGCACCGTTAGGTCATGATGCAGGATAAACAAAGACAGCATAATCTAGGGAGGCAGAGTACAAGATAAATGTTACACTGGGGAAAATACTGAGAAGTTCAAAGAGAAAGTAACCGGGTGCAAAATCAAGATCAAAGTCAGACCACTGGTGATGTGGTGCACCGTGTGCCTTCTTGAGTGTTAACGGAATTGTTATGTGAGGTTGCCGAGAGTTTTATATTAGATTACTTACGAATGCGGAGGCACAAAACAGACAAGAATAGTTGAAAACTGCCGTTGTGGGTGTTATCGAGGTTAGGTGAGCTCCCCGGTGGCGTGTGAATCATGAAGCTCCATCAACAGACAGCCAGATTTACGCTGGTGCTGCTGAAAGATCTGGAATTACACATCCGTTACATCTGGCTCGCTGACAATGCCGCCTTCAAAGCAATGACAGATGCAATTTCCTTTTAAATGAATGGAAATAATGACTTCACGCGGACGCCGAACTGAGTAGACGAGAGAAGAAAGGGAAGTGCAGAAAAAAACGAAATGACAACCTCAAAAACTCAAAAACGGTGGAGGAGTTACAAAGGGATAAGCGAAGAGCCGGGGAGCTTTTCCAAAGATCCTCACGGGAACAAGTCCCGTTTGTGTTGTGGCAGACCGTCTGAATTTGGCACCTGGTTCCACCCCTCTGTCACAACTAAGAACCCTATTCATTCATCAGCATAATTCCCAGTACCCCTCTCAAGAGTGTGCCTTGTGTACCCCATATTAGCATATCAAAGTCGCTTTATTTTAGCACTGGCAACTCCTGGCTGTAGTCGTTGGACATTTTAAGAGATGCGCTTCTGTGGTGGAATGATGTCAGTGATTATGGGAGTGGTATCAAGCCTCTGTGAGAGGTTATTGCTCTGGATGTCCTGTACATGGACGATGGAGGTTCTGCAGAAGGCACAAGATCAGATGATGTAGTGTCTTTGACAGAGGGTGTGGATTTTGGAATATAGAACTGGGAGGACAAGAAGGGAAATGGGAGCCGCTGTCATTTCTGATGTTTGTTGTGTGATCCATAACAGGGGATAAAACTGGAAACGAACGTATACCAGTATATGAACACACTAAGGAAAAGATCACACTGACGCACATACTTTAACTTGAAGGAGTCACACTAACCAGCAACAAAACAAAGCGGAGTTACCATGGGAATCTGACAGAACCCCAGTGCTAACACGTGGCTCTCAAGAAACAGAAAGGGTCCAGGATGGAATATTTTGGAGTGTGGGCTCAAGAGATGGATCAAGAAAAAACATTTCTTATTATTTCACAAAGGTAACAAACAGGGCTGCAGGATACGGGGAATGACCAACGTATATGTAAAAACGGGGTTAAAACGCAAAAGGCAACTACAAAAACCAAAAAAGGGAAAAGAAATCACGAAGCTGTGGCTCGTCTCACGTGGAAATAGCGCCCACGGCTGGTGAAGATGCAAATAGTTGCAGAAGCGCACCGAAACGGCAGAGGGCAAGCGTGCAGTGAGCACGAAATGCGCCGATTTGGGAAGCGTCCGGGTGACGTGGAGGAGCTCCGGAACGCCAGGGGGAGATCGTGAGCTCAGGCATGCGGCAAACACACACGAAGCCGAGCCGGGGCTCAAATCGAGTCGGCGGGAGACTCGGTAGGAACCGAGTGGAAACGGGACGGGGGAACCCTGAAGTTATCCCTAACAATGCTTAGATACCTCTGGAGTTTCCTCCGTACACATCCATCGCTATGGATGCCCCGGGATGTAACCGTCTACTTTGTATTTTAAGTGGGAATGTAGCGACAAGTGTCAATAAAGCAGCGAGCTACTAAACAAAGAGGACGTGGCAACTGAGATCGCTACTTATAGAATGGAGATCCCAGTTGTTCGTTGTCACATTGTTAGTCAGCAGGGCGATAAAAATCAGCTCAAAGATCGCTCCGTGATGGCGGACGCCGATGGGAACAGGAACGGGCTGCTCGAGCGTGTGAGGTAGGATTCCTAACAGTGTGTTTACATGCATTTAATAATCAGATAACTAGGTCAGTGATGGATGGGATGTGGCAGGAAATGTCAGTGACAGCCGACTGAGGATCTGAAAGGCTGGATACGGCTGACAGAGGGGACGAAAGGTCAGTGATGGCCAACAGAGGGTCTGGAAGATGCACAGCGGCTGAATATCTGCACTGACAGGGAGCAGATGACAGCAATGACAGGTAGCAGATGATCTGGAAAGCCATCTGGAGCATCAGGAAAAATGTGCATCAGCAGGCCATCGAAGGTCAATGGATCAGACTGGATTGGCATCGTCAGCACGGACAGGTGTAGCATCCTCTGTGCAGACACGAGGGTCCATGGCTCAGATGACAGGACAATCATCCATGTGCCTTTGTGCACAATGTGTGTGTGTGTGTGTGTGTGTGTGTAGGATGAAAATAGAACACAAACGATACTCATGATGATCATGTTTAAACAAAGTACACGTACAGTGTAAACTCGTTGTCTTGTGGCTAAAATCATCTCATTCAGAGAAGCTCGCTGTGCTACATAAACATGTACGTACACTGTGTGTACAGTTTCTATTCGTTTACACAAATCTGAGAGATCGTCCGTGATTGACTATTGTTTTTGTGACGCAAAGCGCACAGTCCGCGGTGAATAACAGTCCTTATAGATACACTGCTCACAACAATGAGGGAATGTTTCAAAATGGATATAAAGCCATTAAAAAGAAGCATTTCATTTTATTTCATTAAATGAAATCATCAGAAAAGCAAATGAAAAGACAGCAAAAGTTGTTCGATTATGCAAATGAGATACAAACTCAGTTATGGTATTGAGTAGAAAGTGATATATTTATAAGGGTGAACAGAAGCAGGTCAAACTGGACCAGGGTGCCCCCACATTGTGTCCAGTAGGGTGTATGATCACCCAAGAGTGCCAAAACACACTGGCAGTGATGGAACATGGTCTGGATCAGATTATCCAGCAGTTCTTGTGGGATTCTTTTCATATTCATTTTGTAATATCCCCTCATTTTTTTTAGCAGTGTATACTGCACGTTCACTGCCATCTTGGTAACGCCACTGGACATTTCCAATCAAGACCATATTTGTATTCTTTTGGAATGGAGAGAGACCTACATATCTGAAACTGTAGGAGAAAATAATGTTTATAATGCATATTTGGAATTGATGGTATGAGCTGACAAAAATGGCATAACTTATTGCGTTGTTGGGTTCAAATATAAAAACACAGAATTCATTTTTTAAATGATTATATTATTATATATTCTGGCTATTGCGCTGTACATTCCACCTCTAGAAAGGGGCTGCACATTATCCTGCGTTACAAATCTGAATTAGGATTAAAGCGCCACCTACTGATGATCTAGAACATGGCGGCTTTTGCAGGGTAGAATTTCATTGCCACATTTTAAGCTTGGCGAAAGGGGAGGTTGGCAACTTCCCAGCTGCCAAGAGATAACAGGAGTGGGAAAACAAGGCTATAGTGTATTTAATTTAGATTTATACTGTTTTTCCAAAATGCAGAAAATAAAATACGAGACCTCAAAATACAGCAAAAGTTCGGGGACCTTTCTATATGACCACTAATATAAAAGGATGATAAAATGTTATAAGAAATGAAAAATGAGGACAATGAGGACAATGGTTTAAGTCCCAGTGTCCTCCTGGTTGATATTACAGTATTTTCACATCTAAAACATTTGGTTCTTCCATCTGTAATATTTTACCTCTCAGACAATTATAAATATGTAACCAAGAATATGTAACAGGACAGGGATTTTTCTCAGGAAGAACTTGGTCAAACTTCAGCTTGAGGTAAATGGCTTAACGTTAAAGTTTTTCTTTGCTCCTTCCAGACATTTCTGCCAGGTACCTTGACAAGTATAGAAACAAGGTCAGAAGCGACTAGGGATTTCCCATCATCAACTACAATGCCATGTTTGTACTCTTTAATGAAGTTCCTCTTGTTTGTGCTCGATCTATCAGCGCTGCTTAACAAAGATTGCTAACACGACCTGCTTTACCATGCACCGCTTCATTTTCCAGCTCCGAGCACGTGATTTATGTCTCAGGAGTTACTGAACTTAACAAGCAGAGCAGCATTCTGTCGAGCCATTAAAGCTCCCATTACGGTAAACACAACATCCACATGCAGTCCGAAGCCTGAGAGACTCCTCGAGTGGGAACATATGGAAAAACGTATCGAGGAGAAAGAGGAGAATGATCTGCTGAATTAGGACAGAATGAATCATTAATTAAGTAATGAGCTGGATCATACGCTCTTATTAACATCATAAAGCGAGCTCTGCATTATTAGACTGTACCTACTTCTTCCTCATACAATTTTTATTATTGAAAGTTTTGGTTTTTTTTAATTCTCCCATATTTATTTATTCCTTTATTTCTTTATTATCCTTATTTACATAATTTCTTTCTTTTTAGTAAATCATTTATTCAATTTTCCAAATTATAATTACTTCATTAGTATTTTCCTCTTACTGCTCCCATACTGTTTTGCATTATTTCTTTCTTTTCTTTATTCACTTCTGATTTGTTTATTGACGCTCTTATTTATTGCTGTTTTTCATTTCTTGATTCTTCTTTTTCAAACTGTTTTCTTGCTTTTTTCTTTCTGTCTGTCTTTCTTACTTTCTTTCTTTCTAATTTTTCTTGCTTTCTGTCTTGTTTCTTTCTTTTTTTTCCACCATCTGCTTATGTCTCATACATAAGTCATGTCTTTTTCTTTCCCCAATAAATTTCTACTTGTTTGTTTATTGTTTTCTTTTTTTCTGCTTTTTTGCTTATTTGTGCCTTTCCTTTTCTACCTGTTTGTTTTCCCTTCATCTCTACTTGCTTTCCCTTCATATCATCTTTCTTTCTTTCTTTCTCTTTTTCTTTTTTCTCTGCCTCTGTCCAACCTTTGAATTTTCTGCCCTTTGTCTGTTTCTGACATTTTTTCATAGTTAGGCCAGACTTTTTTAATTGCTTGTTCCTCTGATGTTTCTACTTAAGAATCTACTGAGGAAGGGGAAAAAAATAAATGAACAGAAGAAAACTGTTGGCTCCCCAGCGGTGGATATATATATATATTTTTTATTTCAATAATTACGGCTCAGGCGGATACAAGAAATACCAATAAAAAAAATTTTTAAATTTGTATTATTCAAATATGATCGTCGGCGGATCCGCGAAACAAGCAATAAAAATGTTTATTCCTAACAGCTTTTTACCAGAAACCATATATAAAAAAAACAATTATTTAATGTGATTTATTGACGTCCAAATGGCATTGCAGAGAGAGAAAAACAGAAAGACAGAGAGAGACAGAGAGAAAGAGAGAGACTAAGACAGACAGACAGAGAGAGAGAAAGAGAGAGAGAGAGAGACTGAGACAGACAGAGAGAGAGACAGTGAGAGATGGACAGAGACAGAAAGAGAAAGAGAGACAGAGAAAGAGACAGAGACAGAGAGATATAGAGAGACAGAGAGAGAGAGAGAGAAAGACAGAGACAGAGAGAGAGACAAAGAGACAGAGAGAGAGAGACAGAGACAGAGAGAGAGAGAGAGACAGAGAGACAGAGACAGAGAGAGAGGGACACAGAGAGAGAGAGAGAGAGAGAGAGAGAGAGAGAGAGAGAGAGACACAGAGAGAGAGAGAGAGAGAGACAGAGAGAGAGAGACAGAGACAGAGGCAGAGACAGAGACAGACAGAGAGACAGAAGAGAGACTGAGCAGGAAATGTTACATATGTAAAATACAAAATATAATTATGGTTTGTGCTTTTGGTCTCAAAGAAGCTTTATAATTTATAACATTAGTGTTTTATATCTATATTGCCTTCATTATTAATCAGTAATCATTATACTGAATGAAACAATAAACAACCACTATAATGTTTTTATCTGCTAAGGAACTGATTAATCATCAATGATCATAATTTTCAACTCATTATCGTTTAAACTCATTATCCCACCCACATGCTTGAAGCAGATGGGCTACATTTACCGGTGCCATTCCTGTAGGTTAAGAACATGCATCTGTAAGGAAACAATTGTCACAGGCTCACCAAAATTGGACTGCAGAAAATTGGAAAACGTTACCTGGTCTGCTGTGTCTCAACTTTATCTCGATATTTTTTGAGTTATTGACTCAACATGAACCTTCCTGTAGCCTAATAGCTAAATCCTGAGTAATGACTATCTCATAAAGCAGAGTTGAAAGGTCTCTAATAAGATTACGATAGTGCAGCATCACATACAGACTGCTTTTGTAGAGTTCATATTGGTTTGCTTACAGTTACAGAAGCAGTTGGTGCCCCGTTTATTTATTAAAATGAATGAATTTAAAAGCTAATGGCATAACCCACTACTGTAAAGTATTGAATAACTGAGAGACAAACTGAAGTACAGGACTTGTACTGATAACATTCAGACAGTAGGTAGCGCAATATCCTTCGTGGTTATTTAGTTCAGTGTTTGTGTGTGTACCTGTGCCCTGTGCAGCTGTACTGCTGATGATCCACCTCACCAAAAAACACCTGAGAAAAGTGCTGTAAAGTGGGCGGGAGTTGTTCCCTTCGGCTCCTCCCTCTCGATATACTAAGCCCCGCCCATCTGTATCAGCACGTAACTCGTAGACAGTCTTCTGAGGTTCTGTCTGACATAAACAGAGATAACAATCAAAGATAAACTGTAATAAAATAAAATAAAATAATAAACAATAAACAACACATGTCAAAGCCGACCATTTTGGAGAACATCCAATAATAATAATTAATAAACCATTTATCAAAGTCGTGTTTTACTTTTAATTTATTTATTAATTTATGTTATAAAGGATGTAATTATAGTAGGATTACGATAAGATAAAATATTATTGTATAATAAAAAGAACAGTTTGGAGTTTTTACGTAATCTAATGGGCTAGAGGGTCATCTGTCATTTCAGATCTTCTCTTTAATTTCTCTTTGTTTTGTTTTGTTTTGGACTAGACTGATGTTAGATGTTATGAGGAATGAGAGGGTCAGACTGACCTTAGCATTAAACAAAACAAAACTGGTCAGAAATCAAATTAATAAAAAACACTGTCTCCATTAAACCCTGTAACTTCTCATTACTGATCAAAACAATATGATATTGAGAAAGCAAATGAACCATAACCCATTTAGATTTAGTCATTAACAGATACATCAATTAAATTCTAACACCAGTAATTCAGAATATATAACACTTACACTCAGCAAGTTGAATGGATTATTAACCATAAAGTCCTGGGTTGGGTCCCAGCACTGCCAAGCTCTGACTGGTGGGCCCCTGGGCGGGGCCCCTAATCATAGACTGTTTAAGTTGTAAGACAGTATTAGTACTAAGTGGCTCTGAACAAATAAATTATTATAAGGATTATGAGAAAATTATCAATTTACATTATCATTGGTTATAAGTTGTCCTTTGCATATGACTCATTCTAAATAATAAATAAACTTTACTTCCAAACATGATAAACCTCAATAATAAATAAATCACTTAAATAAAAGTGGCTCTTTTTGTTTACCTGTGTAATCTTCAGACCCTGTGATTCCTTTATTCCTTTCTCCATTGTAATTCTGTCCCCATAAAAATGTCCAGTCTGTCTCCAGCTCTTACATTTCCCTACTGCAGCTCTCTCAGACAGAAAAACAAGAGAGAGAGAGCGAGAGAGAGAGAGAGAGAGAGAGAGAGAGAGAGAGACAGACAGAAGATTGCAGGAAATGTTACATATTTAAAATACAAAATATAATTATGGTTTGTGCTTTTGGTCTCAAAGACATACAGTGACAGAGAGTTTACATTACACTTTCCACATTAATATAACTAAAACAAATAAAGAAATAAATAAGCTTATTATTATTGTGCTGCCTTGGCACAGGTTACAGCCATTCCTCTGGATCTTTGGTAGCAGTAGCAGACCATTTCTGAAGGATATCTTACATGATATATATGATATATATCATATATTTAATTTAATAAAGTATAGGTATATGCAAAAAATAAACAGGCAGCCAGACTGAAAACCAAACCTGGTCTAGTCACAACAGAGCTGAGTGTGGATTAAATAATAATAAACCACCATTGTTAGAGTTCTATTATCGGTGTTCAGTGCTTATGGTTATAATCTAATGTGCTTCTGATAAAGTAAGAGTGGAACCTTTTGTGGAACCTTAAACAGACCCTGTTCTTGATCCATGTTGACATTGTCCTTTCATTGCCCTTAACCTGGAGATGTT
The DNA here is from genome assembly GCA_033117975.1 of Parotocinclus spilosoma. NCBI lineage: Eukaryota > Metazoa > Chordata > Actinopteri > Siluriformes > Loricariidae > Parotocinclus > Parotocinclus spilosoma. Next base: position 13,020 of record JAVSBV010153116.1, read on the forward strand.
GGCATAGCATCTCGGCTCCACTCTCGCAATCAATCAAGCTGAAATCATAGGCCGATCGATGTAAGCTTGGTTGGGATCTGCTTCTCCACAGCTACTATTTCAAAACCTCGGTATCAGTGGGTAAGAGGAGATGTGACAATGCTCTGAACCTCCCTAAATTTAGGTCTGAACCTCAGTGCAGCAGGACAAGATCAGCAGGAAATGGGACTGAACTGCTGTTCTTGGACAGTAAATCAATTTCGAAATAAATCCTTACACAAAAGCACAAAAGATGAAAGATTTCAGTTCAGTTTCTGATTATCTGGTTTCCCTTCAGCAGCGGTTTGCTGCTTTTGGGACTCATACTCAGCCTACAACGCTTAAATATCTACTGTCATTGTGAGCAGTTTTCAAATTGTAGATATTTTAGAGCTGTATGAGTGTCAAAAGGTTGTAAGTTTAAGTCCCATAAGCAGCAGATTAAATGTAAGAGATCTTGCAGCTCGAGGGACCCCATTATTTAATGGATGCTTCCTTTTTAGGAGATGTTCCTGGTTCATGCTTGACTTTCTTGGGCGCCCTGAAGTTGAACCACTCTCCTTGAAGTTCATGATGATTTGATAAATTGTTGATTTTGGTTCTATATTACAAGCAGCAATGTCCTTATTCCTATGTTTTTGATGTCCTATAAAGCATCCAGCTAATTTCCAGTTTTCTACAATGTCAGTTTTGTGCCCCCTTTTTAAATGTGCACGAGTTCAGTTTAAATAGTTTTTTTTCCTCCCCTTTAAAATGTCTATAGTGACTGTGAACTTGAATAAAATTTGCAGTTAGATATTCCACTGGGTTCTGAATCCAAAACATTAACCCCTCCACCATCACAGATGTAGGACAACACTGTAAATAAGTAGAATTTAATCTATTTATTAAGCACACAGCTGTGATGGCCGAGCGGTTAAGGCGTTGGACTCGAAATCCAATGGGGTCTCCCCGCGCAGGTTCGAACCCTGCTCACAGCGACTTTAGATGTTTTGGAGCTGTATGAGTGTCAGAAGGTTGTGAGTTTACGTCCCATGAACAGCAGATTAAATGCAAGAGATCCTGCAGCTGGAGGGACACCAGATGATCAGAAATTGAATTAAAACCGTAAGTAAAAAGATTATTTAGTACAGGATCGTACTGTGGGGTTTGAACCTGCGAGGGAGACCCAGCCGGATTGCCAATCCACAGCCTTAACTGTTCTGCCATCACAGCCGCTGAACAAAAGAGACAAAGATGATATAAAATAAAGGAATTTCCTTTAGTTATTAATTAGTTAAATAAAAAATTATGAAGATTGTCCTGCTGCTGTGACTTTTTTATTCTAGGAACAGTAAGAAGTCATGCACCTTGTAGATGAGCTAGATTGTAAGATTCCAAGAGTTCACTCAGGTAATGTGGGGTCAGACCATGTAGAGCTTGTATATGTTACAAGAAGTATTTGAGAATAAATGTGGAATTTAACTGGTAACCAGTGTAGTGTGATAGGACAGGACTGATATCTTATAATTGCATGAACCAGTTTCTCAGCTCTGAAACATCTGGTGATCTTCTCTGATGGCTTTGTAACACCTCAATCCATACACCAAAACAACCTCCTCCACCTACAAGGTTTATTCAGTACAGGATCTTGTCACCCCTCGAATATTAACATTCAGTGTATAAAGGGTTCAAACCTCGACAGGGAGACCCAACTTGATATAGAGTTCAACACCTTAACCGCAGTTAAAAGTCGAGTAATGGTGGTGTAGAGTACAATTTCTAACCATTAACACTAGAATGACTATGCTTGCACTTTTTTGCGCAAGGGAAAGTTGCCCGCTCCCCTGTTGTGAGCCACTTAGTCCCCATTATCATGGTAATGACTCAGCATGTCTAAACACAAACACCTCTCATCCCACTCTTCCCAAATTCTACAGACAGGCCTGAGTAAGTTAGTTTTAAGATACATAAAGATATATGTACAGGAATTGGTAGCAAGATTTATTTAAAATAATATTCACAGAAACAAATCTAAAAAAAAAAAAAAACAATAGACGCATTAAATTTTTTGGGATATTTTTCTCTCTTTCTCTAATAGCCGTTTTCTGTCTTTATCTCTCTTCTTTATTGAGAA
>JAVSBV010153124.1:0-15152 GCA_033117975.1 Parotocinclus spilosoma
TGCAATGTGCAATTAATGAAGATTGGCCACCAGGCTGGTCCAATTTAGCCATGAAACCTCCCACACTAAAATGACAGTTTCATTGTCCAACCCCTGTACATAACCCACATATCTGGACAACAATTATTATATGATTTTCATATGAATTATTATGTGATATGTTTTTCAGAACACAAAAATTAACAGATACTTCAAAATTCCCCGTAATTAAATATCCCCTAATTATTTGTAAGCAGGGCAATTTAGTTTTCAGCACAGTCCCATATATTAGTCCATCAACTATCACAGGGGTTTTGCTAATTTATTTTGCAAAGACCGACTGGTCCAGGACAACTGTCGAAACAGAACTGGGATTAATGTAAGCTTCCATTATGTAAGCTTCAACTAACCTTCCACTGATAAACCCAAACTAAAAGAGGACATTCTGCCATGTAACAAAATTAGACATTTATTAAGTGACAGTATACTATTAATTTACAAATCTGTACATGAATACAATAATAAATATATTTACATTGTTTGTTCATAATATACAGGACGATATTTTATCAGGTAGATCGAGAGGGAGGAGAAATGTTGACGTTGACCATGTGTCATGAAGACACGAATGAACAAGGAGACTCTGCAGAAATCTGTGATATTTAACTGCCTAATTATCCTCAACATTTCCATCTCTCTCTTCCTTGCTGATGTCGGTGTACAATATTTTGAAATGTCCAAGCTTTCACCTTGTGGCCTCATGCTACTGTCTCTAATTAGGGCACAGCCATAGTCAATAAATCACAGCCCAACTGGAAAATGTTTAAGTGTGCTTCTTGTTCTCTTTGCTCACCATGGTCTCCAGATGGTTTGTGCATTAACTGGGAACAGCTCTCGTCTCAGAGTCCTCTGCGGTGGGCAGTGAGAGGTAAGAGATTGTGAGGGAGCTTGGGTTGAGCACACTGAAACTGCCGGCGTGGATGTTGTGAAAGAGGAGCAGGAGTCAGATAGGAGAGGTGAGACTGATGGAGGGAAGGGGAAGTGGCAGGGCACGGTGAGATACGTTGGAGAAGTGGAGAATGGTGGCGAGGAGCTGGAGTAGCAGGGTGAAGGAGGAGGAGAGAGCGAATATGGAGGAGATGCATAAGGATGGTGCAGAACGAAAGAACCGGGATATAACCCATTTCCAAAAGAGACTGGCTCATTTGCTCGAACATCGCCCCCTACCCACATGTGAGTGCCAGCTTGGTTGTGCCCTCTGACTTTTGACATGGCATCGGTGTGTGACTGTAGGTGATGCCGAAGACCCTGGATGATGCTTTCCCGCTGAGATGGATCAGCATACTCGATGAAGCTGGCCAGGCGAGAGATGCACTCCTGGAAGCCAGCTGTGTATGGTGGGTTGGATGGGTTATGCATGTGGATATTATGGCCATCCTGGAGTGTGATAAAGGGCACATGGGGTCTCCCATTAGGCTGTGCAGGGGCGATGGGTTCAGACAAGTCCCTTGTAGAATCTGCTGCTGTGTGTGACAAGGAGATGAAAGAACAGAACATAGAAAAAGAAGGAAGATAATGTGAGAAAAAAAAAAACAAAGACAAACAGTTGAAAGAAGGATTAAAAAGCATGAAGAAGAACCGAAAAGGACAGTGGAGTAAATGCAGAGAATTTATAATAAAATATAATTAAGACATGGAGATTTGTTCAGAGACAATCAAATGTAAGAAAATGAGAAATGAAAACAGGATAGATGGAGCAATAATAGTATCATAGAGTGTGAAGTGTACAGGAATAGTTCAGAAAGGAAAAGGGAATTTTAGGGGATAAAATGTTTGGGACAAGACAGAAGAAAGGAGAATGCAAATTAGAACTGATCATTTTGATAAATCGTGATTATTGTATTATTAACATTTCCAAGTATTGCTTAAATTAGAACAATAAACAATACCTGAGTATTCAATTTTGCGTTTATGACACTTTCCTATAGGTAGCGCACTTTCATATAGGCATGCTTATACAACATTATCAAAGTGGAAATTGACATTCAGTACATTTCAACACTTACTAAAAACTTGCATCTAAATATTAGTATTTAATTACAAGAACTTCATATATGAATGTTCAAAAGCAGAAGCTGGATTTAGCAGGAGCTATTACCCAGAGCGACTTACAATCCATGCAATTATGGGTTAAGCGCCTTGCTCATGAACCCATGGCTTCACAAAGGTGGGATTTGAACCCTGGACCCAGGTGGGAATAAATGTCCCCTGTGTAAACATAGCATTGGGAGTTCTTGTATTAAATATTGATAAAATAGGACTTACCTTTATTTGCCTTTGCATTCGTTGTTTTTTTCCTTATGTACTCTACAGTCAATTCCAAAATCTCAGCCTTTTCCAGTTTGGGATTTTGTAGCCTCTGAAGAAAAGTGCCAAAAATAAACTTCATTCACATGGAAGGTTTGACGTTGTTTTTCCGTCAGTGTAACACAATGATTTTAACCAAACAATACAATGGCAATCGAAGTCTAATATTAAAAGCTTTGGTCCTTTGGGAACTTGTTTTATGCTACTCTTATGCTGTTCTTTATTTAGGATCAAGCACCCCTACAAATGAGAGTTAAATGTCGTTGTGTTGTGTTTAGTAAAAGCTTAAGAAATGTTAAATCCATAGAAATTAGTATATTATGTAAACATATTATGTGCCTCCTTCCCACCTTACCTCGCCAAACGATAAGAAAATTGGTTTCTCATTGACTCCCTTAAAGCTCAGATTCTTTCGCAACGTCTACACATTATGAAAGCAAATCAACAGGAATTAAACTGAAATAAAGTTGTTGTTTTTTTTCTGTACCGAGTCCAGTGTGTTATCCAGCAGGAGGGTGCGCAGTTCATTTAAACGCTGATTAATGCGATCTCTCCGTTTTTTCTCAATAACTGGTTTCAGAACCTGAAAGTCATACAAATTGTACATTAGATATTGATTTTCAGCCTTTTTTTAAAATCACATTTAAGTGTTCTGAATCCAATCACCACATTTTGAAGAATACTAAAAGCACAGTATATCAATACACATTACAATACACAGTAAATTAAGATGTGAGACAATGTCCTAAACAAAGTATATAATTGAGCAAAGACACCAATCCACCAAAAGTGGAGCCTCTTCTCGTGGATTCAACTATAATACAAATAGACTATATGAACAAAATACGGTGGAGCATTCGCCAAAAAGTTCTTATAAGCACTGACCTATCGATTAGCAATATACTAAAGATTAAGCAAATTACCAGACGTAATCAAAATTAGATAACTTACTCTTTTTGATGCTCTGCGAGTTGCCATTTTCGGAGTCCCCATTGTTAGTGACACTTGAAATATCACCAAATTTTGTAAGATAATGAGAGAAATAAGAAAAGAAACTCCTTCAGAAAATGAACCTCTTGTGTTTGGTAAAGAAGCAGTGACCTGTGTTGGAGCTACTGATCATGGTCCCTTACTTATAGGGAATGACTGACACCTTCTCATTGGAGGAAAGGTGTGGATGACACCTTCAGCCTTTCGGTGCAACAAACTCTCATACGTGCAATCTATGTCATAATTTATTTCAAGATAAGAAACCCATAAAGTAAATCATCTATAAACCACTAATAATTGTAAAGGAACTACTGTTGAGTGGTGCATCATGTGTATTTAGGTTTTCTCTGTTTTAAAGACTATAGCCTACAGGAGCATTAGTAACTATTTTTGGTAAAACAAGAAATAAAGATTTTTGGACAAGCAAAAAACAAACAAACATTTATGCATATATTAATGTATAGTGATCAAATATCCATCTTAACAACTTAATTGAGCCTAAATAACGCTATACATGTTATATACAAATATTATTAAAGAATCTTATGAATTAAAAGTAAATAAGTTACCTCCCTCCACGTTGTATATCTTTTTAAAATCCCTTTTATTGTTATTATTTATCGGTTTTCACTTGTACTTTCAGTAATAATCATTGCTTATGCCTTTATGGGCCAGATTGTACTGGTTTACAGCACCGTGTAAATACAGGGTCTAATTAAGCCTAATTTTGTATTGAGTCCCTCACACTAACTGAACCAACAGGCTCCACCTCAACGAGTTCATGACCTCCAAGCAAACACAAAAACACATCTAGATAGACTGTGGGATTTTGCTGTTGAGATATTTTATTGTAGCCTAATAGTTTCATAAAACACCAACGACGTCATTGCTGTTAATATTGATAGTAGAATATAGTAGGAATACGTTTCCTATTTTGAATGTTCTCCTATTGTAACATAGCACCACATAGCTGTTCACTATTACATTTTGTAATGTTGTAAGTTTGTACATTTTCAGATACTTTCTGACTGGGTCCTCGGCGTCATCAAACGCTTTAAGAACCTAAATTCGATTGATGTTAAATGTCCTGGCATTCAGTGTGTGTTAATAAGCCTGCAGAAACTTTCTCGTGGGAACGGAATCCTGATGCGGCGTCCGATGTGTCAGAATGAACACACTCACACCGTAAGCGCAAAGATGGAGCTCGGTGAGTGAATACACAACCTGCAGAAACGCAATAATCGAATCGAGCCTATGGTAATGAAAACCTGCCTGAGTGATTAGTGCAAAGAAATGGAACCTTAAAGGTTCGTACAGAGTCCATGTTTATTCTGTACAAATGATCCAAATCTATGAGTGAAATATTCTGTAGCTCAAACCCGCAGCCACAACCGGCAGCGCGTGCGTTTACTAGAGGTGGGATTTGTCACCTGTGTGCTAAGCGTGCTTGTGTTTTTGCACCCAGTGCCTACAAACAATATGGGACCGAAATAGTTGTATAGTGCTCGTGCGCCCTTGTGCCAAGATCATACAACTGTACTGTAGTTTGTAGCCGTTCCTGGGATGTTCTGAAAATCAATCAATACTACAATCAATAAAAATGCTATGAAGAATTGTAAATGTATCCACCCAGTGCACACCTGTCTGGCGTCCTTTTTTTTTAAACTTATTGGCCCACATTCCAATTCAAATTTCTGTTTAACAGTCGTGTTTTCTGCGAACAATTTGTAAAACTATTGCACCATGCGTGGGAGTGTAATGAAGGTGGCGCAGTTTCGAAAATCCCATGGGAATGGCAATGGTGAACTTGGTTCGCGGTGAGAGCGTGCTCACCTTGGCCCATTAACTTCATTAGCATTACGACTCTTTCAACGCGCGAGGAGGCCAAACGGTCGCAGTCTTCTGTGAGAAGAACTGAAGCTGTCGAACGGGGAACTGCGTAATATATAACTTTTAATATTATATTGCAGGCAAAAGCGTCATACAAGGTTGCAAAACGTTTTGAGGAAAGGAAGCTGGGAAAAAAAAAAAACTGTCCACGTGTTGTTTAGTAAGAGTTCTGTAGTCGTGTGACATCTAAAACTATATGTACTCAATATAATTACAGGATATTTCAAAATGAAACATGTCATAAATGAAATATGTGGTCCATTGTCCTTTAGAGCTTCATATTAGAATAATATTACGTTGTGTTTAACATAATAGTAAGTGGTGCTTGGGTGGTGCAGTAGTTTACATTAGCATCCACCAGTGTGTCCTGGGTTCAAATCCCGGCTGTTCGAGTCTGGCAACACACCCAAGCATGATAGATCCCTGCAACAATGGCCCACTGTCTGTCCTGTGATCGAGTTACATCCAGAGCACACTCATGTCTACACAGTGTGTTCTTTGAGTTGAGAGCCCAATCCTCCAGCGTGAGCCTGACCGTTTTATTTTGGTGGCAGACAGTACCAGTTCAAACTTGGTCAATTTAGTTTATCCGTTGTAGAAATGCTAAAAGAAGTCACTTTTTATTCAAGCTGACGTCTAGACGAGGTGAGACAAATTTTATTTATTTAGAGATTCTGATTTTTAGAATCAAATTATATCTCCTACATCAATGGGACTAATGAAACTTACTATGACTTGACTTAACCTATGTTAAGGGCAAGACAGTCCTGGACAAGTTAAGCCTTGTTGGAATAAAACGCCTAATGCCACAAGAAATGCTACAAATATATTGCTCTTGTTTTCAGTCTAATTGATGAATGGTTTATTTCATGCTTTAAAGATACTTGTAGATTCTAGATCACTTGTGCAGTAAGAGTTTTCCACACGAGTAGCAATTCAAATAGTAAATCAGCATAGTTTAAAAGTTTATTCACTTTGGAGTATTGACCAGAAAGTAGGCTCAAATCCAGACTCCAGCAAAGACATTGTTGGACGTATCTCTTAATCCTCAGTTGCAGGAGTTGTAAGATGTACAAATTGTGTATTAATTCCACTTGATAAAGCTGACTATTACACTGGAATGCAATAAAGACATAAACTTTACTCCATTGGATCACATTGGATAAACTGGACCAATGTCTTGTCTTACAATTTACCCCAGAGCCACCAGTTTTTGTTTAAAACAGTATTATGGCCTTTCCCATGTGTTTACGTCCATCACCTGACAAAACCATGACCAGTTTCCGAGGCACAAGGAGTGGTTTATTTACTTAAAAAACATATAAAACCAGCTTAAGATGGGTTGCTTGTTTTGTGAGCAGTGTATATTCAATTTACAAAGCCAGTTGTTACTGTCTTATATTAACATTGCCTTTGAAAAATACCAAGTTTTCTTTTGTTCTTGCGATTACTGGTTTTTCAGTTGTCTTTCAGTTTCAATACTTGTAAACACTTTTTCGTTAACAAGGGAAACGTGCTGCTAAATTCCAAAAGCGGACAAACGTTTGTGAGGAATCCAGGGTCTTAAGGTAAGAGAAAGGTAGTTGGATGACTGCCAATAGTCTCTAAACCACGCCCCGTTTGTGTGTAGGTGCTTGTGGTGTATATGAGTGCTATAGGTTTATGGGAACTCCGCACCATAAACGCATAAAGCAATGACAGCAGATTATACAGTGGATGGTCAGCAAACCAATGCAGAGTAAATGATGATGACCTTCTGCTGACCTGTAGGATCGGAGTTTATCGTGAGATGCACTGAGATGCAAAATGAAGCATCCTTTAGAGATCCAGTGATTATTACAGACGATCTGTTTTACGAAGACAGGCAGCAGGGATGCAAAGACGTTTCACTTCCAAGTGACTGAGCTTAATCTGAAATAAACGTGGTTTAATGTACAAAAACATGCAAAAAGTGATCTACAACTTTAGAACAGTGACAGATGGGATTTGCACCCTCGATTGTGTAGAATATACATCACACAATAGGTTCCCTGCCCGTGCTTGTGTGGGTTTTCTCCGGGTACCCTGCTTTCCTAACCCCTTCTAAATACATGTTGCCGTTTGTGAGGATCGTTTCACGAGCACCGCCATAAAATAAATGAGCACACGGGCCTAGACAAAACTGTGTTCAGAACCTGCAGTTTTTTAACACAAACAAATCCAGTATTTATTGTCGGAAATAAAGTTGCACCAAATGTTACTTAGGAATGTAGTTCTCAATACATATAGGCCGAATATATTTACATTCAATACATAATTGGACTGAATATAATTATATTATTATATTATTATATTATATATACTATGTAATTAGGCACATGTTACGGTACGAGTACAATTAAATATCTGTAGCCACTTCATTTTAGTTCCAAGTTGAGCTTGCTTACAACTCAAGAACTGTAACTGTTTTTTGTCTCTCTGAGCTCTGCCTCACTTTAGGTTTCATTTCAACCCAGAAATGGCGTTCCTTTGTAAAAACTTCCCAATCTAAGTCACAATCTATTGATGTAGACCATTTTAGTTATTTGGATATGTACAATATATTTTCCTCATTCCAACATTTAGAAGTGTCAGGCTGGGAATCCTATCTCGTTCGTGCGTCTTGTATTAACACGTGAGAAGTGGAAGACGTCAAAAGTAAAGCCCTTTTTATTCTCTTTTTATTACCTGCCAACATTTGTGCATTTCATCTGCGTTCCCACGCGCCCCATTCCCAGTTTTAGTCAACAACAAGGACCGAGACGTTGACAAGCTAGTTCTCATAAGTCAATAGAGAAATGCTTGCAAACAGTAATGACAAGTCTTTAAAGTTTTGCTTTAAAGAAATGTGTACTTAAAATGTCTTTCAATGAAAGTATTTAGTATGTTGTGTTTTTCTGTTGGACAATTGTTCATCTGTTGTTGAATAGTGAGAGCAAACACACCCCTCCCTCTACACACGCACTGTTCTTAAGATAGTCCTGACACGTCTCGTTAACACCACCAACGTGTGGCCAAATTCCGGAAACCGACAAACGGTGCCGCCACCGTGGGAATGAGGCTGTACTACTATAAGAACTGCAACTCAGAGGCGCCCCCTATTGCCTATAGAATAGAATAGCGGGAATATTCCGAAAAATGAGAACTCTGCGGTGTTTTAAACGTTCAGTAACTCATTACCTGACATAAATTGAGTTTTTTAGAACTCAAACACAAACACAAGGACAGAAAACCTCCATAAAAAAAGAAAAGTAAAATAACAATAATAGTAGAAAATAAATAGCTACCGTAAATTGAGTTTTTAACATTAAGTACATTTAAAGCTAAAGTTGTTAAGGCTACATGAATAAGCGAATTGCTCTTTTATAATTAAAAAGTTATGTCAATAAATAACTTTGGAAATACGTGGATTCTGACCAAACGGCAAAAACTGCTTCAGCATGTGAGTAAGTGTTGGTTTGGGAACTGGTCATTTTCATGGCCGGTCTCTCACATAAACCACACACGTCCGAGGTGTGAGTTAAATACCTGTCAAATTTGGAACATAATTAAAGCCTCGAGGTGAGACGCAAACCTGTGAAACGTTCCCACGCGCTTTCCACAATAGTTTATAGGGGCTTCTAGGGAGCTAGATAGATAGATAGATAGATAGATAGATACTTTATTGATCCCCGGGGGGAAATTCAAGAAGCTGTTGATAATCGTGGAATATCTAGCCGTCGAAGCTACATTTACAGAATATATTAGCGTATATTCGTTAATGAGCATGGACGATACGTACTAGGATAATTTGTGTAAAACTTCAATGCGACTGTAACGCGCACCATGACCAGAAGAGGGTGTTGTCTAACACCAAATTGGGAAAAAGCCAGCATGCGGCACGCCTCTTCAGCCAATAAAAGTTTCTCTGAGCAAAGACTGTGATTGATTTTTCTCTTTATTTAGCAAGTTCATTGCGTAAAAGGAAAACAGCCACGACGTGAAGTGTTGAGCTTTTAATGAACGGACAGCTCGTGGCACTGATGTACAACAGCTTGGCGCATGAGCACGTGGACTCCATGCTTTGTGAATACACAGGTGTGAAGCTGCCACGAGCGCCACTTGTTTCCAGAAGTGTAAGCACGCGCCGTTGGCTCCCATCGAGCTCTGGCACCTCTTAGCAGTTAGGATCCCCCAGCTTCACGCTGTGACACTTAGACACAAACTGCTATAAAGGATGTCGGTGGTAAGGACTGTTTACATATTGGTTAAATGTAAAAATATCTTTAGAAACTGAAAGGCACTGCTCACAAAAATAGGGTAGGTCTATTTCTTTATGGAATATGTCATTTTGAAACACCGTTTTTTTTGTGAACAGTATACATTAAAACTGTTAGCTCAGTAATAGCAAATTAAATACTTATTCCAGTGTTCTGTATGAAGATTTGACTTACTTGGAGTTAGTTGACCCTCCCCCCATCATTTGAACACATTGCTTGTAAATCCAAATACATTTTTCTTGGTGGTTTGGCAGACGAAAGTAATGCTTTTGTTTAGAACTCAATAACATTGTACACATGTATTTGGAGTTTTAGACTGATGTTTAATGATAAATCTCCAAATGTTCTAACTTTGCTCAACCAAAATACGCAGATTAGGTGTCCATGACAATGCAAATCTCACCGCTCCTCTCCACGGGATGGATCTTGGACCTGTACTTGCCCTTCCAGTTGAACAATCAAATCTTTCAGTCATCTTACCCTCTTGCAGCCAGAATCATGTGTGATGTGCGTTCGTGTTTTTAAAATGACTTGGGATCATAACACTAAAGCCATATTTGCAATTGACGGTGTCACGTTCTCCACTCTCAAAAACACGGACTCTCAAACTCTATTAAACTCATTTTTAAGAAAACTGTTTGGAGGGTTTAAACAAACTTCCCAAACGCTTTAGCAGTAACAGTGAACATGGTGTCAACGTGGGAATGAGCGCAAGATCTTGTTCTCTGCCCTACACCCTGTGAGAACTGAAACACCTCGTTACTTTTATTACCTGTCACAATTTATACATCGACCTCCATTCACAATTTGAGTTCTCAAATATGGGTCACTTCACAGCTCAGTGACACATGTCTGACCATCACTGCTTCGGAAGGAAAATTAATGATACAGATAAATGATAAAGTTTACCTTATTTGTGTGTGTGTGTGTGTGTGTGTGCAGTTAACTTAATTCTGATTGGCGCGTGAACACGGCGGATCAAAGCAAAAGGCACGCGCTGGTCCTGACTTAAACGTGCCTTGGGATAGCTCGTGTACTGTTGTCACCACTTGTTTCACCGAGTGACTTACGATGCATATAAGAACTAAATGAATAGGCGCTGAATTCCTCTTTTCTATTATGATTCAAACATCACAACATGTTATGACTGGTAAATCGGCCAACGTTTGACCCAGAAGGATTTTGCTTGGGAGGTTCCCGTGGGAAAGTTTAAAAGCAGAGCGCGCGCACTTCGCACTTCGAAGTCAAAAGGTTTTCTCACACGTCGAGCAACCGCTTAACAACTGCATGAACAAACGGGGTTGTTTGGTGACCGAATGGTGGCAGGTCTTGAGACACCTACCCCCTTCTCTATTTTTTTGCAAATAAGGTGCGCGTGCATAAAAGAGGTGTTCCTTCATTAGCTATTCATCCCCATTTGGATGTTCGACACGAATTAATTGCATAGCTCGTGTGCCGTGACGTAACCCCGCCCATAAGAAGTCTCTATCTTGTGTGAATGGAGAAGAGCTATTGGCCAAGTCTAGTTGTAAGAGCATTTGTGGCTCTTCATTAGTGATCCTGTAAGGTTCCTGCTTAAACCTGATATTAAATTGGTTCGCACTTAATAACTAAATGACCACGCATTTAATTTAACCAGTGCACCTCTTTTGTCAAACTATGCACGCTTATCCTAAGACCCATGTACCAACTAATTAAAACCCAGCAGCGCCTGGTTGCCAAAATAATACCACTATTGGTATGCGTTCACTTCTTTACATAACAATACATGCGCTCGTGTACACCTAACACCATTGGAAGTGGATGCCACGAGCCACCGGTGATTAGAGGTGTGAGCACTCGCCACAAAAGAGTCAGCTGCCTCTCGCACTTTGGAGTGTCACTCATTTCCACAAGAAAACAAAATCCAGGGATCAAACTAAGAAAGAAAACAAAGAGGAGGAAACAAAAAAGGCGTGTCTTACAGAAAATTACTTTTTTTTTTCACATATTCAGATATAAAACCCCAATTCCAATAAAGTCAGTACGTTGTGTAAATCATTAATAAAAACACAATACTATGAGTTGCAAAACCTTTTCAACCCATATTCAGTTGAATATACAAAATATATAAATACAAGATACAAAAACAAGAAAATATTTAAAGACAAGATATTTAATGTTCAAACGGACAAGCTTTGATTGTTTTTTGCAAATATTCACTCATTTTGAATGTGATGCCTGCTACACGTTCCAAAAGAGTTGGGACAGGGGCAACAAAAGGCTGAGGAAAGTTGAGGAACTGACTTCTTCGGAGCAGAAACTTATAAATGTGTGTCACTGGAGTATTTGTACAGCCCCACAAATACTGTTTTGTGTACTGAGAATCCAGAAATATGTTCTTTATATATACACTGCTCACAACAAAACAGGGGATATGTTTAAATGAGTACCAAGAATTTGTGTTTTTTGTGAAACATTTCGATTTAATTGGCTTCTTAACGTCGCTATTGGCATAAGCAGCCATGTAAGCGACACACAAGGTTATCTCAACAAAAGTCACATATATATACACAAGTCAATGCCAATTTGGAGTAATCAATTCACCTAACAGGTGGTCTTTGGACTGTGGAAGGAAACCAGAGTACCCGGAGTAAACCCACGCAGACACGGGGAGGACATGCAGACTCCACACAGAAAGGGCTCAGGTCGCTCCACCCTGGGATTGAACCCGGGACCTTCTTGATGTGAGGCAGCGGTGCTACCCACCGAACCCCCGTGCTGCCAAAACTCCAGGTCATGTGTCTAATTTTCATACATGGAAGCGGCAAGTATGAAAAAGCAGGTGTTTCTAATAAAATATGGTCTCAAAGCTGCCACTTTTGTACCCTAGAGTAAGGCTCTTAATCTATAAATGTGCAAGGGCTATTAAAATGGAATTACACTGCTCATAAAATTGAAAATGAATATTAAAATAAATATTTTATTTAGTTTATTTTTATGCAAAGTGGATTAGAACTCAGTTACTGTGATAGAGCAGTAAGTGCTATAACAATGGGGTGAATGGAAGCGTCTTAAACTGGACCAGAGTGCCCCCACATTGACCGTTCAGTAGGGTGTCTGTATTCATTTTAAAATCTCCCCTCATTTTTGTGAGCCTTGGATGGGAACAGCGCCACATAGTTTATACTCTTGATTTATCTGAGTAACTGCAAGGGAGCTGACATCATGCGTGTAAGAAAGAAGTCATGCCGTTCTCCTTTAAAGTACAAACAGTATCTGAACCACTTCCATCCTGTGAGCTGCTTAATTAGGCGTTTCAACTCTGAATCACGTGATCTGCTCATGTGAGTCAAGATCAGGACTACACAGAGGATCAGGATTACTGGAGCAGGAGCCCGGCTTTTCTTTCTAACGCTGTTCAACATTTTACATCAGAACAAAAAATAACAAAAAAACTGTTAACTACACCTGGAACTCTGGAACTACTGAAGCATTGTGGTCACATCACACACAATTCTTATATTACTAGGCCCAGCCCTAGTTTCCTAATACCCTTCCAAAATTCATGTCCATGTAGCAAGATGACTACAAGGAGCCAAACTGTATGTTCTGATAATGAAAAGAACAAGAGGAAAAAGATCTGGTACTGTACTTGGTCATGATTGGTAAGGTACTTTAAAGCTCTACTGAAACACAGGGGTGTTTCTAGAATACTTGTTCTAGGACACGCATACATTTAGAGGGGCACGGCTGTACCTCTAAACCTTTCTGCCTGCTAGTCAGCTAACACTAAGCTGAGCTACACACTACCATGGATGGGAAATGAAGAACGTGTCCCAGTTTGAGACTGTGCTTGAGTGTCTGTTAAATGACATAAATGTAAATATAATGTGAACCTATCATGCATGTTTTTCTGACTGTGTGAGGAAACCAGAGTGTCTGGAGTAAAGCCACATGGGCACAGGCAGGACGGACAGAATTTCCACAAAGGCAGAGTCTGAGGTTGGGTTCGAAGTGGGAAAGCTGGATCTGTAAGGCCAGACTTTTTTTATTGCTTGTTTCGCGGATTCGCAGACGATCATATTTGAAGAATACAAAAAAAACCCAACATTTTTTGGGGGTATATCTCGGATTCACCGCAGGACCAATGGTTGAAATAAAAAAAAAAACAATTAAAAAAACAATTTTTTTTTAGCTTTTTCAACCCTCCGCTGGAGGAGAGCCAACGGTTTCCTTCTGTTCATGTATTTTTTTTCCAGAGTCACTTTAATTTAATTGTAGGTTAAATCAATTTTAATTTTAAATAAAAAAATATTTTTATTTCTTCCTCCTTCCTTGCATTGATTTCACATAGTCCTCGAGAAATTGAAAAGTGCTGAAAAATAAAGATTTATTTTAATTTCTTTTCTCTCCCTCCTCAGTAGATTCTTAATTAGGGACAAGCAATTAAAAAAGTCTGTTAAATTAAAAACAAGTTACATATAAAACAAGAAATTGCTTCAACTTACATTTCCTCTAAAAAACAATGTTAAGAAAAAGTAAGTCTTCTTTCTTCAAGACTTGCAGATTAGATTCATATTCAGCTGCAAAGATTATTAAAGTTACTTTATTGTTTTGAAAGAATGTCTTGTCAAACTTGTTTATCTTGTCAAACTAAACATCTTTTCTGTGGGTGTATATAAGTAAACGCTGAATATAAAGCTCGCTTTGGAAGGACACTGATGCCAGAAGGATCCAAACAGTCCTGGTAGCTGCATCTGCAGGGTCATGCAGACAGATAAGAGAAGCACAGCCCTGCTAATCTCCAGATCCACCCTAGAGCAAACCCTCTACGCCCAACACACCCAGCATTACACCCAGCACCAGTTAGGACTTTTATAATGCACAGAAGGTAGAACAATTTCAAAGCTGATGATTTTGCATTGCTAATCTTTTGAAGAGCGCTTGCTTATTTCTATACCCGCTTAAAGTTTAAAGGTCATGGACTCACAAATTGAACCACAACTCAACAACTTCTATCCCAAGCTAGCACTAGATATGAATAGTTTATTCAGTCGTTAGGACAGTCATAACTGGGGTGGGAACATTTATTTTCCTGTGTATTACTTATTGTAGCAACAGAGTTCATTGAGCAGAATGACAAAAATGACCAGCTGTTAATAACACCTGGGGACCGGGAAAAAAAAAAATTAAGGAACAGGACTCAGAAGGTTCAAAGCTCACCTCGGCCGAGCCGCCACTGTTGGGTCCTTGAGCGAGGCCCTTTAAGCACATTTCCTTGGATTGCTAAATTGTATCAGTTGTAAATTGGGCTGTGGTAGCCTATTGGTTAAAGTACTGGACTATGGACCAGAAGGTCCAGGGTTCAAATCCCACCTATACCACGGTTGGGTCGCTGAGCAAAGCCCTTAACCCACAATGGCTTGGATTTTCAGACTGCATTAATTATAAGTCGCTCTGGATAAAATTGTCAGCTAAATGACATAATGTAAATACAATCGATTCCAGTTAATAGGACCACCGGTTATTCGGACCAAATGCTAAAGTACAAATTCTATTATGTACGTGTAATGTTATTCACTTATTTGGATAAAAATTCCGCTTAATCGGACCAAAGAACGTGTACAGTATGTAATATCCGTGAAGAAACTCTTCGTCTCTGGCATC
>JAVSBV010153135.1:0-15151 GCA_033117975.1 Parotocinclus spilosoma
GATAAATAAAAGTATGAGATTTAAGGGAAAACACAAAATTGTCTAGGTGACCCCAAACTTTTGAACGGTAGTGTACACTCAGCATCCCATCGTGACAGAAAAAAACATGTTGAATGTTTGTAAAAATTTTAGCTGTTATTTTAAAATATGTGCAGATGTTGATTTTGTTCATGCCTGTGCATCTCATGCTTTTTTTTCCTACTCCAGGCCTGCTCCATTGCTGAAGAACGCAGTGCTTTCTGAATCCAAAGCTTGTGAGCTCTACCTGCAGGTGATCCAGAACATGAGGCTGATGTACCAGGAGGCTCGGCTTGTACACGCTGACCTTAGCGAGTTTAACATGCTGTGAGTGAATGACCAGGCTCTACCAAAAAAAACATTAGCTATTTATTTAATGGAAATCTAAATGCTACAACATAGTCTTTTATTCTGGGACTTGTTTTATTTAACCTGTTTTGTCATTAATTTGTCTGAAACCTAGTGGGCCTCATTTTTAAAGACGAGAAAACTGCAAACAAAATTTGGTTTAATTGTGTCCTTCCCAAAAAACGGGTATAAATACCAGTTTCAGGTCCTAATAAAGTGGCCCCCAGCGTGTTACATGTAGGCTACGTGAAAAACATTGGCTTATAACACCACTGCGTATTCCACCTGGCCAGGGCGTTGAGAAGATCCCATTCACAGATCAGTTGCACTTTGATTGAATGGTGGTTCTTTTTTTTTATATCCATATGAATATGCATCATTATCACTGCAGGTACATGGGGAAACACTGCTCCCACAACCCAATGTAATGCATCATATGAGTAGTATTTTATGTTAGGAAAATCCTAGGCTATGCCATGTTCTTACAAAAATGTAAGATCAGCTATTTTCACTGGTGAAAGCTCTGTTCTGATTAAACAATCCACATGATTTCACTCATCGGCCAAACAACTGTCCCATACAAACAACAATATTTATGAATAACAGGCTGTATTACTAAATATATATATTATGTGTGTGTGTACACTACTCACAAAAACTTAGGGATATTTGTCTTTCAGGTGAAATTTATGGATAATGTAAAAAGTTCACGCTACATTGGTATCATATCATGAAAGTAGGACATTTAAGTAGAAAAATGCACTGGTGATTTCCTCATCTTAAGCAATTTATTGAAGCAAAAGTTAACAACAATGGTGGGTACACCACAACAAAAAAGGTTAACGTTTCAATAACTCGTCATGTGCCCTTGAGCATCAATTACAGCTTGACAGCGACGTCTCATGCTGTTCACAAGTGCACTTATTGTCTGCTAAGGCATGGAATCACACTCTTCTTGAAGGGCAGCCCTCAGGTCATTGAGGTTCTCCCACGGGTTTTTAATGGGACTCAGGTCTGGAGAAAGCACAGGCCGTTCCATTTGAGGTACACCAGTCTCCAACAATCGTTCCCTGATGATGTGACCTCGATGAGATGGAGCATTGTCGTGCATGAAGATGAAATCAGGCCTGTGTTGTTCATGCAGAGGAACAATCATTGGATTAATGATGTTATTCAGGTAGTATGGGCTTGTCACTGTACCATTCACAAAGTGTAGGGCAATTCTGTAGTGACTGGACACACCTGCCCACACTGTAACCACCACCACCAAAAGCTCGTCTGGTGACGACAGTGGCTGATGCATAGCGATCTCCTTGACGTCTCCAACATTGTTAACGGCCATCCTTTCTGCTCAACGTGAATCAACTTTCATCAGAGAACAGCACTGAGGCCCACTGGTCCCTCGTCCGGCGTAAATGCTCCCTGGCCCATGCATGACGATGACGCCTGGTCATCAGATGACGAGGTGATGACATGATGAGGACGACTGTTTAAACACCAGCTGAAATTGATCCAGGACATTTATTGGTAGATTTGAGGATCAAACACCTGTTGAGAATTTTGCTGTTAAGCTCTTCGTTAGAGAACAGCAACTTGTGCAAAAAGTACTGAAAAATGTAACAGTTGGACATGTGCATTCACAAGCTTAGAGAAGGTCACATTAAGTTCACCTGTAAAGGTTTGAAAGCATTTTAGGCTCGTCTTGATATTTCACCCAAAAGCCGAATATCCCTAACATTTTGTGAGTAGTGTGCATATTGCTTGTGTATATAAGTTCATATGCTGTGTGATATGACATGTAAATGCAATAAATATTGTTTAGGGCGACACGATGGTCTATGGCGGTCGCCTCACAGCTTTAGCATCCAATGTTAGATCCGGACTTTGGACTCTGCCTGTGTGGAGTCTGCATGTCCTTTCTGTGTCTTTGTGGGTTTTCTCCATGTACTCCGGATTCTACTAACATTCCAAAGGCACACAAGTTAGATTTATTGTTGTTTCTAAAGTGACCTTAGTGTGTGAGTTTGTATGAATATTTAAGTGCATGTGCCCTATGATCTAGGGCTATTTCTGTTTCTCACCAGCTTTCCTGTGACCCAGACCATGATTAAGCATATAAGAAAATGAATGAATGAATGAATGAATAATATTGTTTAGTCACCATCATTGACTCCTGTCTTTTGAAGACACAATTTCAGTTGATGATCGGTTCAGCTTTGTAAAGGAAGGGAGAGTCTACTGAATAAATGGATGATTGCTTTTGTTATTATTAATTATCTCTAGGTTTGTGTACAAGTAGTCAGCGATGGACAAAGTACACAAACCATTGAACCATGTATTTGAGTTAAGGCAGAAGTATACGTAAGGTAATATTACCTCTCTTGAGAAATCCTCTCTTTAGAGCTCCACTCAGTACAAATACTAAAGAATTTACTTTCAAATGAATGTACTTAAATATCGAAAGTAAAACGTGCCATGTTTTATTATTGATCTAATGTCCTATTAGCATTTCTGTAAATTTAGGTGAAATGACCCTAGTGTCAAAGGGTCAATAATATGTGAATGAAATGAAATGAGTTCAAAGCAAAGTGCATGCTATACCCTAATTGGTGTGCTTGCTTCTGGCTTATTCCGTTCTTATATGGCATATCATAACATATTGGAAGAAAAAGATGTCTTTAAAATGTATTGGAATTAAAGTGAAAAGTCACTTAAAATGGAAATACTCTTTCTATACTTTAAAAATGCTTAAGTATAGTAATGAATTATATTTACTTTGTTACTGCCCAATGGTGGCAAATGGGACAAGTAAGCTTAAATTCCGATAGAAACGATATGTGCACTTTGCACGTAACATTTTGCCCAAGCTTGCTTACAGAGAAATGCACTCTTGCACAACACAGTTTTTGTGTTGTTATTTTGGGTGCATTAACACAAAGCCGTCCCACACACCTTCTACATTTATCAATTATGCCATGCAGTGATTTTGACTAGTAGAGCTTCACTAAAAATAATATTTATGATATAATGGATGTCACATTCTTGTTCTGCGCTCAGGCATGGTTAGTGTGCACAGTACAGATCTCCTAGTGTCAGTACACCCTATTTTGGAGAGTGGGTGATGGTTATTTGCCAAACTATTGTGATGTGGTGGCTAATTGGTCTTTTTTTCCTTTCTTTTTTGTGTGTGTGTGTATGAAGAGTGAACTTCTAACCTTGCTGCTGTCATGGATATAGCCATTGATGCTGACATGTCATTTATAAATAAATAAATACATTTTTATGATGATGTTTACACCTGACAATGCTGACTCAGAACGAGCAGGCAGCTTGCAAAATAATGCCATATGCTCCTACTATAACGAGCAGTCTAAACTGTATTTATGTTTATGTAGGAAAATATACTTAGGTGGTCAGCTAGTGAATTTCTGGACCTTAACTGTGAGGACATTATCAATAGTTTCTAAGAAAACTGAATTAAACATTATTACAGTATAGTACTCTAATACAGCAACAACACTGTTTAAATCATTTAATTAAAATTTATTTAATTAAGTGTTACATTTAAAATCATTGAGAATTTAAAGGTTAATTTAAATCACGTTTAGTAAGCTGTGATATTAAAGGTCAACTATTACAGTAGCCAAAGGATTTTAAGACTTCTAGAACTGAAGAGTTTTAAAAACACCTTCAAACATCTTCACGAACTAAGAAAAAACTCTCTGAAGGCCATGTGCTGAGGTTAGAGGACTGCGATTAGCATCCCATCCAGGGAGTCCTTTTGTTGAGCCCACTCCATTACCCTGACAAGGATAAGCAAGAACAACTTGAAAATTCATTTCTAAAATCCAACTCATTTCGCAAGTATATGCGGCTAAAACAATAGTGGTAGAAATCTAAAACAAAATTGAAATCGTACCATATGAAACACAATAAGCTGCTTACAATAAATACTCAACTGTTAAATGCCAAGAGCCTTTTATTCACACAAGACTAATCACTAAAGTGCCATATGGGATTCATAGTTTCCTTGTAAAATGCCATAAGTACACACTCTTAAACCCTGCCTTTAATCCCTGTCTTTTTGCTTTCATCTTGTACTTTTGTAGACCAAATCCAATCCAGCAAGTCAAAGAGGGTCAAACAGTTCAGGTCCCAGATTCAGAGGTAGCAACAAATCCAAAGCACACAGAGGACCGTGGACAGAATTCAACTCACTTAAATAATAATAAAGGCATGAAAGACACTTGAGTGTTAGTACTCTCATAATTGCACCATTTGGCACTGCGGAGGTGAACATCTGAATTGTCAGTACTGCAGGTACAAGAAATTATCTGGCACTATACTTAATTTTTTCCTGAAAGCTAATACACAGGTATTATTAGTGACATTTTATTGTTATTAATTAGTTGTTTATTGTTCATTATTGTACAAAATTGTTTGGACAGTCTTAGAAATCCCAGGAATTGTGCCTCCTTTTACACAAACCACAGTTGAGACATTTGTTATAAATTGGAATACTTCTGCATACTTTTATAATTTAGCAGATACTCTTTCAAAGAGTGACTTACAATTTAGTTGAGTATGTGAGGCTTAAGGGTGATGTACTAGAACCCATTAGTGGAAGGTTGAGAAGAAATGCTTTGAACTTACAGTCTTTTGATTAGTCCATACTCTTAATCACTGGCTCTTTAACACCATTTAGTTAATTGTAATATTTTTTATTCAAAGCCACTTACAGCTAAGCAGAAATGTTTCAGGTTAAGGATCTTGCTCAGAGGTAGCAGTTTGACAAAACCACAGGTCAAACTTATTACCTTATGATTTGTGTCCCAAACCCTTAATCCCTGAATGACTATCCACACTGACTTTAAATATGAATGCAATCAGTACGTTTATAATAAAGGTTGTTTAGCATTGAGTTAGTAATCCTTCTACCCAATCCTATACAATATGTAAGGTTTTTTTCTCTCTCAGCTTGCAAGGACTTTCTTGTTAATGTGGAATATAAATATTTGCCAATCAACATATTAAAATAGTGAAGTATTTAGGAAGAATAGTAAGAAATAGACAGTTGGATGAACAGTATGAAAACTCACTTTGCTTTTTTTGCATACTCACATACAGTGAATATTAAAAAATAGTGAAGATTTTTAACATCCTGAAAGTGTGCTTTGACATGCTGGCGAGGGACACACAGCGGTTAAACAGGTTACAAGTGAATTTTGTGGGTATGGGGTCCACCACAGCTTCACAGGTTACACTGTCTATGATGACAGGATGTTAGAGACCTTGCGCTCCGCCACAGATGCTCAATGGCGTTTAAGTCTGAAGACATGCTTGACCTCAGCTTCTTTAGCAAGGCAGTGGTTGTCTTTGAGGTGTGTTTGGGGCCGTTCATGTCCTTAGTTTGCTTGTGTTTGCGTGCTTTCTTGTGCATCATCTTCAGAAGAGACTTCCTTTTGGGACAACAGACATGCAGACCAATTTTAAGCAACATATGGTCTGAGCACTGACAGGCTGATTCCCCACCCCTTTAACCTCTGTAGAAATGCTGGTAGTTCTCCTACGTCTATTTTTAGAAGCCAACCTATGATTATGATGCTTATTACGTGCACTCAACTTCTTTGTTCGGCAATGGCGAGGCTGTTCTGAATGGAACCTGTCCTGTTAAAAGGTTGTATGGTGCTGCAGCTTACTTTCAGTGTCTTGGCAAACTTCTTATAGCCATATTTATGTAAAGCAACATTTTTTTTTTTATATTCAAAGTTATTTGCCATGAGGTGGCATGTTGAACTTCCAGTGACCAGTATGAGAAAGTGTGAGAGAGATGATACAGGTGAGGGAAAATGGCTAATTGGTGTGAGAGAGATGATACAGGTGAGGGAAAATGGCTAATTGGGCACATTTTAGCCATTTTCATTTAGGGGTGTACTCACTTTTATTGCCAGCAGTTTAGATATTAATGGCTGTATGTTGAGTTATTTTCAGAGCACAACAAATTTACACTGGTATACAAGCTGTATAATGACTACTTTATATTGTGTTAAAGTGTATTATCGTCAGTGCTGTCCCATGAATACAATCAAATATTTACAAAAATATGAAGGCTGTACTCACGTTTGTGAGCTACTGTATCTTCACATGGCTAATTATCTTTTTATTTTATTATCTTCAGGCATTTTCTGTCATTTTTCCAATATTAAGAATACATTATTCAACATATATCATCTTTTAGGGCTTAAAATTACACACCGGTTCTTGAAGTATGCTTATTAACTAAGGCTCACATTCTCACAGAAGCAGCTAAGGACGAAGAAAAATCCCTCAAGCTCTCTATACCTCATTTGCACAGCTTTCAAGCTTTAACCCCCATACCCCACCCAACACACACACACACACACACACACACACACACATAGCTGTTTCGTACCCTCAACCGACAATTAACCCAGAGCCCAGCCAGAAACCAGACACAATTAAGAAGCATGCAGAAAAATCTGATATGTGCATGCAGATAACTCAAGCTAAAAAGAGCCAAATAATGTGTTAATTGATAAAAAAGAGAGTTCTCTAAGTAATTGCAATTCAAAATGATTCATTTTGTGGTAATTACAATAAACTAGGAGTTCTGTGGCTGAAAGATGTATGACCAGAAAGAATCAGTTTTTGCTCCTCTGTTGGCTTCTAATCAATTATAGAATTCAATTCAGATTTCATCATGTGGCCATTGTCTACTCTCTGATATTTTCTGCCATATAGAGCACGGAGATCTCCAAGCTGTTTTAACACTAGCCAAATAGCTAGACAAAAGCCTCAGTTGTTTTCCATGGCTCTGATTTGTTGAGATGTTCAAACCATCTCAGCCACAATGCTAATCAGCTTTATGTTGTTGTAATGTGTTCTACATTGTAAACATATTTGCTCTGAAAGAACAAAATTGCACAGTAGTTGTTATTAAAATACTGTTAATTTAAAATACTGTTAATTTAAAATACTATTAAATAACAATAACCTTCTTTAAAGTGTGGCAGCTTGCATAGTACTGTACCTTTCCCACTGCACCACAAGTGTCCCTTATGCAGGGTAGTAAACTATTATTCGTAGTGACTTACAACTGGTAAAGTCTTACAGTACAAGCAATTAAAGGTTAAGTTTAATGGACCCACAAATGGCAGTTTAGAAGATATGGACTTTAAACTCTAAAATGTCTGGTTCAAAGTCCATTTCCTTAATATAAATGTTGAATACTTTTGAATAATATATCTGTCCCAAACTTTGTACTTTGTTTAAGAAGTCCTTGCTAAATCATAAAATGTAAAAGATGGCTGATATTTCATCCCGAGCATCCACACACACACACACACACACACAATGTAAACTGCAAAAACACAGGTGCATTTGTTATTTTTACATTGGCTACAGTATTTGGTGTTCTTAAATGAAACCTAAATGATAGGAATAAAAGTCTGGAGGTAAATCAATACTTTGGTTCAAGTGGCCCTACTTTAATTTAGGCCCTGAATGATCAATGAGCTATATTATCTCACGATAGTGAATACGCACCTAATATTTCAGCAACTATTTTCATAATACTTTTTATAGCTATTATAGTATCTCTTTATATGGAACAACACTAAAGATATGACACTTTAATACAATGTAAAGTAATCAGTCTACAGTGTATATAACAGTGTAAATTTGCTGTGCCCTCAAAATAACGCAACACTCACCCTTTAACGTCTAAACAGCTGGCAAACAAAGTGAGTACACCACAGTGAAATTGGCCAAATTGTGCACAAAGTACTAATAATGGGGATGGCTGGGCAGAGAATGTGTTTATGTGGTTGTGTAACGTCTGATTATTGCTAATGTGTGTGCATATATACAAAAAAAGGTTCTTAAACCTTTTTCTAGGTTACTGATCTCTGAAGATGACCCTTCCTTAATGTACTCCTGTCAGTATTTCTGGTGGTCTTACAAGTCTTTGTTTGTGTGTCCTCTACAGCAACAGGAGCAAGACCCCACCAACCTGTACATCTCCAACCTTCCTGTGTCCATGGATGAGCAGGAGCTGGAGAACATGCTTAAGCCGTTCGGCCATGTCATCTCCACACGGATACTGAGAGACGCCAGTGGAGTCAGTCGAGGAGTCGGCTTTGCCAGGTATCCACGGCCACAAAAAGCACATAAATAGCAGAATATCTCTAAAATACATTGTGTTTTATTCAAACTCGTTATTAGATTTTTGATTAGAATGTTTTATACCACACTTACTGTATATGTTCACTTGACATGACATAAGTATTATTGGAATAATGATAGCGTACACTCTTGAATATTATGCCTCTCTGTCATGTGTCCACAACCCAAAAATTATAGAAACAGCGAATAGAAAATAAATGCAGATAGAAAATGAATGCAGTTTCTTACATTTACTTTGACTTGTATTGCATTGCAGAAATGATGTCTCTAAGATATTTCAGGTTTTGTCTGGTTAAATGAATTTAATTTGTTCGTTTAATTCCTGTATTTCAGGCCTGCAACACATTCCAAAAAAGGTTTGGACAGTAAAGCATTTGCTACTTTGTACTGCTCGTTCTTACAACACTTGACCTGGATGTTTTGGCACTGACGATTCCAAGCAAAGTTGCTGAATACTTATTAATCTGATCACAATACACATTTCCACTGTTTGATGGTCCATCTTTTATGCCTTTAAACCCAGAGAAATTGTTGCCACTTTATGGACATTATCTACTTAAGGCCTTTGTTTTGCACAGTCAAGCTTTAAGTGGCATTTCTGAACGTAACTTTACTATATTATAGTGCTTGAAACAGGTCAAAGTAATTCCTTGTGTATTGTCATGTGTTTATATCAGCTCTTGATAAATGGCAGTTCTTGATTCAGTGCCATCTGACGGATCTTAATTTACAGGTCTTCACTCTAGGTTTGTGCTTTTGCCCTTTATAAACAGAAATTCTTCCAAGTTCCTTGGATGTTTTCATCACGTCCCGTTGAGACAGAAATATGCAAATCTCTTCTAATCTTTGTTTAGGAAACACTGTTTTAAATACAAAGTATCAGTATATATTATATAATCATTATAACAGTCATTATTTATTTACATATTTAATGATTTTATGTATTTATTTTTATTAGTCCTAAATTTCCCTCTGTCCCAACATGTGTTGCAGAGCTAATAACAAAATTTTAAACTCATTAAAGATGATTATAGTGACAATAAAGGCATTCTATTTTAAATAGAAATTAAGCTGGCCAGACAAAACATGAACTGTCTTGGGTTTATACTATCTTCAATAAAACAAAAATCAAGGCTTATTTTATGAGTTGCATTTAACATACAGTTCCAACCTTTTTCTGATTTGGTTTTGCACCTAACGAAAATAGGCCAATTTCTCTTTGACAGTACACAAAGAGTAGGGGGCATGTCCTCAGAACCAATAGAACGTTAAATTTTGCAGAACTGGTATATGTAAGTTTGTTCATTGAAAAGTTTGAGTTCTATGACCAGGAGTTTCCAGGCTTTCCAATAAGCCATTCCTGTGTGGTCAGTGTTGCTTCTATGGTATTTCCCTTTCAATGGTGGATGAGAAAGATGGGGCTTTATACTATTCCTAAAACAATGCTATATCTGATCGATCTAAGACGTTTGCACAATATTACATTTTCCGGCTATGAAGTGCGTAAGAGTTAGAATCTCCCTAAAATAGGTTTCTCTAATACCCATTCTCCCTCAGGATGGAATCCACTGAAAAATGCGATGTGGTGATTCAGCATTTCAACGGCAAGTTCCTTAAAACCCCGCCAGGAGTCCCAGGTAAGACTGACAGCTGAATGCCTCCACATGCTCCAACTGAACATTGCTGTATCGGTAAAACACTTCAGAGGTGCAGAGATCAAATCCCAGCTGTACCCTGTGTGCTTTGGCATCCTTAGGCAATGTAGCTGACCCCATTCCCTATAGAAAGACTGTATGCTTGCGGTCGCTCCGTTGCAGCACACCAGAGTCTTACTTGCTCTAGAGTAGCCCTGGACTTGAAAATACAGACATGATCACCCACAGTGACTTTAATTAAAGGTTAATGTCTTCCTCAAGGTCCCTTAACAGCCGCAGATTGGTGGAGCAAGGATTTGAGCGCTCAACCTTTTGATTAATAGTTCAGATTATTCTTTTCACTGTAGGTTAGAAACAAAAAATGTCTTATGTGCACTCATAATTAAGGATACCTGTAAACAAAGTACTCCAAATTATCATCTCATATTAAGGCCTGGAAATTGGAGTATGAAATCTGATAAAGAGTGCGCTTGATTGTATTTAATAATATGAAATATAATATTACATATGATATTTTTTGTAATCTTATGAACTAGTTTACATTTAATTGGGCAGTTACTTTTTTCAAATATAAACTAAATTTAACAGTCTCCACAGAGACTTTGTTTGCTGTTTAGTGGATGCTGCATTGCATTCTTGGGTTGCCAGAGCCCACAAAATAAAAAAAACAACCAGGTCTATGGAAAAAGTCCCAAATGTTGCTTAAGAATAAGTAGACATGGCAACCACGTTTCACTCTCATGTTACATATGTGACCACTGACAATCTGATTAAAATCATACTATGAGTACCTGTGCTTTGAGAAATCTGAGCTAAAATCCTCTCTTTAAAATATTTCTTTAAAACTCTTTTTTGGATTACTTAATTTGATATCTACGTCAGAGTGTGACCACTTGAATACTTGAATAATTGGACAACTGCAGAAATCCAACTAGGATTGCATTATTAAGTTCATGTAAATACACTCAAAGACAGCTGGATTTTAGGCCAATAGTCGGATTGTATCTCGCATGCATGCAGACTTTTCCCCACTGACCTGGTTCTTATTTTTCTCATGGGTTTTCCTGTTTCTTATTCTTCTTAACAATATGAATATTGCCTGAATCATGTAAACTCAGAGGTTTCTTATAGTCTGTGCATGTAAACTTGTTTGTCAGATTTTCTGCAGTTATTAAATTATCACGTTTGTGTAAACGCACTTAGTATGTCCTTCACACATGAACCCTTTTGCAATTGCTAGTTAATTAATCAGAATTAGACAATCTAGTAGATTGCCTGCAATACTGAGTCTGGGACACATTTCCCATGTAGAAGTGCGATTGTAAAGAGTACACCTTGGGAACTGGAAAAGTACACAAAGTTGTCCATTCATGCCCCAGACACAGAGTGATTTATTCCAGACAGAGTCATAACATGGTGCTTTGATGATTAGCCATTGTTGCTCCATTGTTGCTGGTCTTGCTTGATAGAAAGAGATTTCTCTGAAGCCAGTTTGTTCTCCTAAGTTACGTAAACAGAACACCATGTGGGCCACACACGTTCACATGTGCACCGGTATGGCTCCGTAATTTGGCTTCTCCAGGGTCTATGATCCGTTCTCCAAGGCGGCCGTGGTTTTCTTTTGAGTCTGTCATGGGGCTTTGCCTACAGGTGGAGGAAAATGGAGGCCATGAAAAAAATAGAGTACGTAGCTTTGATAGCTGGATGTATGTTTAAGTCTGTTTATTTCCAGAGACTGGAGCGTGCAAAGATAGAAGCGAGAGAGAAAGAGAGAATGAGAGAGAGAGAGAGAGAGAGAGAGAGAGAGGGAGAACAGGCTGTGACTCCGGCAGTAACTGTGTAATTTGCAATGTGTAGTGTGACGCCCAGTGTCAGAGGCAGAGGCAGATGGATGATGGATGGCTTCATCTCTTCTCTCTCACTCTATCTCTCCCTGGCTGTCTCTCTAAAAGACTCACTGCCTGCAACCTCCTCCCATCCCTGTCAACCTCCAATTTACAGCCTTTATGCTTGTGTGTTGTGTTTTATGTGTGCGTGTGTGTGCATGTGTGTGTGTGTGTGTGTGTGTGTGTGTGTGTGTGTGTGTGTGTGTGTTTTAAATCCATCAGTCCAGACCATTCCTGTTTTCTTTAAGCCTTATAGGAACCTTGGAGAGTCAAGCATACTGATCTTGTTGTAGTCTGGAGTCTTTATGGTTTATCTGAGGAGCAGGATATATTCAGTTGCCCATCAAAACAAGGGGCAGGTGATAAACAAGGGTTTAAATATTGTGTCTGTGATTAATTCATGGACCGTTCCACTCAGTGAGCCGATGACCCAAGTTGTGAATGTGACTAACACAATAAAAACCCTCCCTGGCTGATGAGGGGCTAAGCCTATGAAGAACCCATCTTTGTGACAGGGAACAGCGGTGTTATGTCTTGAAATTGTCATTGACTAGCAATATATGAAAGGATGCCCTTGAAAAGCACTAATACAGCAGAATTATGTGGAAGACATAAAAGATAATGAGTTTAGTATGGTTTTAATAAAAGTATTAAAGCAATTTGGGGGTGGGGTATTATTGGCTGTCCAGATGAGATCATTTAATGTAGCAGCTAGAGCTTGTGAAATTGAAGGTCAAAGTATTGCGAGTTCTGGACCATGCATTAATATCCAGTTCAGACAGGAAAAATGGAAAACAAGAGCATGTGAGGGGACTTAGGATCTCCCACCAGGTTCCCAGTAGGGACTTGTCTTAGTTATCCCAATGTTTCTTGCTTCTAACTTTTTGGGAGTTTTCCCTTGCCACTGTCTCCCCAGGCTTGCTCACTTAGGGCTTTGAGCCTTTATATTGTGAAAGCGAGTTCACAGTGTGACCGTGTTCCATAGAAAAAGATAAAGACTATTGATATACTTTTGACTTTGCTTTTGACTTTACTATAAAACTTGCTTAACATTGCGTAACAAATAGTGATCTGACTAGCTATGGATTGTTGTCCAAAGTCTTCAGGGATAGTTTTGTTACCTATCTAGTCTAATGAGCATCAACAACTTCCACAAACATGTTGTGAAGATCAGACTCTACCAGATACCTGCACTTTAAATACAGCAGAGCTCCTATCCACATCTGATTATCATCCCATTTATTACAAACATTTCAGTTTGACTGTATTAACCACTATTCCTAAAGGTTTAGTTTTGCTACTCACATATATGCAATGGATAGTTGGCTAATATTACTTTTATTATATATGAATAAGTATGTTTTTCTCTCTTTATCTTAGTTTAGGATTTTTGTGAAAAACTCCGATGTTTAAGACCATATCTAAGACCATTAAAACCATTTTAATGGATTCACAACCTTTCAAACACCACTGGACATGCTATTTGAGTTTCCTAATGTGCTACCAGTGTGTTTCCTGTACACTACCCTGCTATTTTGAAGACATATGCAGCTCACACTTCATCCCAGGAAGGCATCTGTGATTGGTTAGTGTTGCTCCAATTAACAAGAAATATATAATTCTCACATAAAGACCAGAGCCAAATATAGTCTTTCACATGCCCTTTGATAAATGACAGTGAAACTTTAGTGTCACAGGGCTGTTACTGTACTATGGGACAGAAGATCCAGGCGTTACTGCCAGCACAGCCAAGCTGTCACTGTTGGGACCCTAAGCAAAACGCTTAACTTACATTTCATGAATATTACATTATAAGACTGCATCTACTATAAATTGTTCAAATTAATGCAGCGGTCTGATTTACTAATCCAACACTGAAGAGACCATGGTTCTAGTCCTGGAGGTGCAATCTGACCCCTGTCAGACGATTATGCCTACACGCTGTATTCTCTGTGACATCCCTGCAACCCTGACCAAAATAAGTGGGGTTAAATAAAAAAAAAAACAGAGGACTCTGCAAAAGCTAAACATATTTTGTTGAGTATTACATCTAGGTCAGATCTCTGATGGTTTATTCTGTGTGCAGCTATACAGGTTTCAAAATTTAATGCGAGGCTAAAGGGGATAAAGGACAACATCCCAACTGACTGTGTGTCGTGTGACACAAATGCTTGTTGGCTAGAGATGGAATTAAAATGAAAAAAATGTTTTCAATAAGCACCCAGGATGAAAAGAAGCAAGTAGAATGAAGGTCCTGATATTTGATTTATCACCCTGCTCAAAATCACTGCTTTCTTTAAGTCAGGAGAAAAAAGTCATCCTCCTCCCAGTCCGTAATGGATTCAGCCTTGAAAATGGAACACTGCATGTATTGATATCCAGGTTTAATGCTCAAAAATAGCACCTCATTGATTTTCCCCTGCCTCTGTGTAACAGAAATACTGCTGCGCATCGGCTGGAACTGATGTGGCTCTGCTTTTGAAAATGATGATGGATCTGTTGCGTTTATGTTCCGGCTCTTTGTCAAAATGCACTGTCATGTACACAATTGAAGGTTCCTTTCGTAAAAGCATACTTTATTAAATCAGTCTGATAGAGATGCCTTCCTTGCCCCGTTCCCATATTTGCGACAGAATCACTGGATTACAATAGACAGTTTGAAGATGCGGCTTAGCACACACTCCATTTCTATTTGCTAAGAACTCTCATCTTATTTTAGTCAGGCCTGTGCATGTCCATGATGGCGATGTTCATGGTGAAAAGGACAAGGCAAAGGTCATGTTTTAGTCTGTGTGTGGGGCCTGGTCCATTCCTGTGAAAAACTCAACTACAGGTTAAACAGTGCTATGATGCAAAAACTGTTAAGGGTTTAGTCTTGTGTGGTTTAGGTTAATGCACTGATTGTTATATAAAATCAATTAAATGTGTATCTATCTATATATATATATACATACATATTTAAATATATATATATATATATATATATATACACTACCGTTCAAAAGTTTGGGGTCACTTAGAAATTTCCTTATTTTTGAA
>JAVSBV010153164.1:0-15150 GCA_033117975.1 Parotocinclus spilosoma
ATATGTTTTTTATAATAATTTTAAAATGTTAGATATATTTTTTTAATTCCCACATTCTAAAGGCATGAATATTAACGGACAGTGAAGTCTGCGTGTTCTCCCTGTGTCTACGTGGGTTTACTCTGGGCAGTTCCTCCCAAAGTCCAAAAACATGCATGTCAGGTTAATTGATTGACTGTAAATTAACATTAGATCGTGTGTGTATATAACGAATTGTGTTATAATCTTGTTTGTAGATGTAACCTTGTGTGTGTCGCTGAAATGGCCACTGATTTTGACAGTGACATTAAGCAAACCAAATAAACAAACCAGACAGGTTAATTTCAACTCTGGTTGTTATAAGCTTCTAAATTGTTGTTCTAACAGTAGATGTGTATATTTCAGACATATTGTTATTAATTACAGCTTTTGCCTGGTTTATGAAGATTTACACAGTTTTGACCCCTTTGTTAGGGGTTATTATATCTTTGTTCCTGTGCTGATAAATGAATCCCAATAAATATATAAACTTCTTAAAACTGTACTTCAGATAAGTCTTTTTTCTTTATTTTCAGTGTAATAATTAGTTGATTAACCACAAACAAATTTTTAAATAATCTTTTCCCTCATCTTTACCAAGGGCAGCTGCGATTCTGGAGGTGACCGTATTATAGATTTTTTTCCCTTTTCTACTTTTGACCTAATAAACTTAAGTAGAAAGCCTAGAGCATAGAGAGCAAGCTACCTCCTCCTCATGCTTGACCTTTTAAGCAGTATGAAATTGAGGTCATCTACTATGACCATCCAATTATGGTCTAGCCTTAGTTAAATTAGCTGAAAAGGTCAATAGATTGAATGGATTGGATTGCTGATATGAGAATTTTTAGGTACCAATACATATATGGAAAGCAATGAGGATGACACCGTTAAAATTGTGTAAAGAAATGTTGTAATGTTGTAATTAATTCAACAATTGAGTGTTTATTTTCAAGACAACTACAGTACATTAAATGTTTTTAAAACTGCAACATTTCTGTAATTTAAACAATTAATTGTGTTGAAATACTAAGATTATTGTCAGCAAGTTTATTGGGGAAACTTTACAATTAAAAGAAGGCTCTAATACCCTGTTGGGCCACCTCTAGCCTTGATAAAAAATGAGATATAGTTGGACATTGGATGCAAACAGGTTCTGTATGGTACACAGATTTTGCAGCTGGAACTGTGGATTCTGCACAAAGCGGGTGCCCTTTATCTTGCCCCATAAATGTTTGATTGGCAATAAATCTAATAAATGGGCAGGCCCCATTGCTACCTCTCTCAAAGTCTGTCAACTGTGCAAAATGTCTTTGAGCGCACTGTAAAGGCATGTCTAGCAGCCAACAATCCCTCACCAAGAAGTACACTACCCTAAAGTAGCCTATTAGAGCCTTTATATAGGACAGCAGGGAAGAATTTGTCTGCCCTCTTTTGGCAAGACAGAGTGTTTAATCACATCATTCATCCTTGGAATCAGTTACATCTCTGCCTGAGGCAAAACTGCATCCCGAGCTTTGCAGCAATCTGACATTTCTATCCGGGTGCATTGTTTTTTAAAAAACAAATCCTGGTGCCAAACTTGACAGCCTGACAATATATGGTAGTAACAGCAATACTTAAAGCTATAGCTTTTCCTTTTTTCAGGCTTTCTGTTTTCCCTGCAGTGTCTTTTAAATCTAGACTGTTTTTACATCACAATACCTGTATATTATCAGTAATCATGTAGGACTCTGGTAGCCTAGCCTAGCCTAGTGGATAAGGTAATGGACTCTGGACCAGAAGGTCCAGGGTTCAAATCCTCCCTCTGCAAAGCTGCCACAGTTGGGCCCTTGAGCACGGACCTTAACCCACAATTGCTTGGCTTGTAAGACTGTATGAGTTGTAAGTCGCTCTGGATAAGGGCGTCTGCTAAATGGCATAAATGTAAATGTAATCACTGTGACGATAATGTGTTACTACATCTCACCATTACATTTATGCTAAGGTACCTTTAGATAACCATGCTATTATGCTTTACCTTATTTTACTTTATAGAAATGGGAATAATGAATGGTTGAATTATCAGTCTAGTGTCTACAAGCAAAAAAGGTCAGGCTGACTGCATTTACCACATACAGTGCTAGTGCTAACACGTATCTCTTATAGTTCTCTCTATTATTCATTGACGTTTGCCTTAGATTATCTGACGTATTCCAATGATGTATCCATTCCTTCATTCAGTTTCATACTACTTTATCCACTATAGTGTTGTGGAGAGCCAAGGTCTAGATGCTAGTTCATTGTAGGGCAAATGCCCACTCACACATACTGTAGAGTAAACCACTGTAAATAGAGGATACCCATACACACAGGGAAACATGCAAACTCTATACAGAAGAAGTTGACCTGAATAGCGAATCTCTGCAGCTATGAGGTGACAGCGCTAGCACCACCAGGTCACTTCTATTAATCCATATTATAAGCACTAAAACTTGGAGCAGCTTGTTTAACAACTTTCCTTTGTGGCTACAGTTATGTATTGAATTCCTGATGAGGTTAAATGACACGACTGACAGCACATTATAACAAACAGTATGGTTTGTTAAGGAGAATCCAATATGTGAAACTCATCCAAAAGCATATAGAAAAGTATATTTAACTCTGCTCTGTGTAGTGTACTGTTCCCGTCTTGTAAAAGTGTTGTAAGCTGCATTTATTAGCTTATTATTTGGGTTTCAGGTTAAGCTGATTTTCTGAGCAATGTCAGAAAGCAATGACAAATGAATTATAGTATTAAAATCGATGCCTGGATAGACATGTGCATTGATCCAAGGCCCTCTTGCATTCATATAAAGTAAAGTCATTAAAATCTGATTACAAATACAGTCTTGCATATAAATATTATTTGTTTTACCTTGTTTAATAATACCATATGTCTCAATTATAGGCAATTATGGACAATAATAGGCAAATTCTTAAGCTGTCATCTACGGTATGAGTTTTGTATCATGGGGGTATAGAAATATATACAATCAAAATTAAATGATTAATAAGTCTGTTCACGTTAAAATATTATTATACTAGAAAACATTATTATATGATAGAAAATGTATAATTTAGTCATTCAATATTTCATTTTAATTATTTTTAACTTACTTACTTAAAATAATGAGGAACATTATTGAGGAAAGTCTTCCATTATTGTTTTAATTGTATTTGTTTAAAACTTAATAAATTAAGTGAAGCAAAATTAAAATACAGACAAAAGTTAGAAAATACTTTTAGGAATATTAACTCTAAAAAGGTGTGGGACACTATGAAATCTATGACAGGGATGTCATCTCCAAATAAACCCATTGTGACGGATAATGATTATAAGTTTGCTAATGATTTAAATATGTATTTTACAAGGTTTGAATCATCAGGCAGTCTTGAGAAATGTAATCAAATTCTTGAAAATGTTAAACCTGACCCTTCAGGCAGAATTAAGGTAACTGTCGAGGACGTTAGAGAAATATTTAAAGCTACTAACACCAAAAAAGCTGAAGGACCTGATAAGTGTCATCCTTTCATTTTAAATAACTTTGGTGTGAATTAGGAAGCATGCAGTTCTGCAGTCCGACACTAGAGAGCTGCAATGAAATGCAACATGTGCAGGGACTGGGACGTCAATCCCTAGCACGCATGTGCCCACATCGCCCAGCAGACTCAGCACTGATTGCAACACACGTTTGGTATTGTATAATGCTCCGGAACCAGGTATTGAGAGAAAGTCGGTAACATCATTCTTTTGTAGAACGGTAATGGTATGGCTATGCCCTAGGTAAAAAATGATTTTTAGGGCTCGCCTATGGTGTGGCTCGCCACCATTACACGAACCTTTGCTTTGATTTGTGAATCATTCATTGGTATCGGCTCAACAGCCTGACAGAGTGAACATGTGCTTCTTGCACCACAAGGTCTGTTCCTGTTAAGCATCTTAATCAAACAAAGAAACAAACGTTTCCTCATTTTTGCTGCAAGTTCTTCCACTTTTCTCCATCTGTTTTCACTAGAATTTGGAGCTTAACTAAAGTGATTTCCTTCCATGCATTTAAATACTTGCAGTCAAAGTTCCAGTTCATCTCAAAGGTGATGCATGGAATTAATAACAGAGCTCTGTGTAAGATAATCATCATACAAAACAGTTATATTCTTCCACAACACCCCCAAAAAAAACAAAAAAAAAACAGGAATGGACGTTCAGCAAACCGTCAACACAAAATAATGTTTGTCAGAAATACACTCGATCACTCATTAATGTTTCTCTATCGCCATATCCTATATGTTTGGGTAGATTCCTGGCATCATTCCCGTTATCATCGCTTAAAAGGAGTTGTTTTCTGGATTACAAATATCTCATTGGATATGGAAATCTATTAGTGTAGGGTTTGTCTCTAATGTAGAGTTTTTTGCTGGTAAAAGCGAAATGCACTGAAATGGCTGCCAAATAGACTGTGCAATATGATTGTGTTATCAGGCACTATTGTTGGACAATAAGCCCTGCGTGAACTTCAGATGTTGGGACAGTATGTTAAATACAAAAAGTATATAAAAAGACCTACAGTGTTACATTCTTACAGTCTTACATTTGCATGTATTTAATTTTGGACAGTATAAACCTGAGATATTGTATGTTTTATCTTTTCGAATTTATTTAATTCGTTATACATCCATTCCTGCATTTCAGGGCTGCAACACATTACAAAAAAGTTGGTGATAGGGGCAATATAGAACTAGTAACTTCAAAAGCTTAAAAAAATAATGTGACTACAAACAGGTGATGTCAACAGGTGTAATCAAGATTTATTAAGAAATCAGCATCCAGGAAAGGCTGAGTATTTGAGAAAAATGATTAAATGATTAAAAACAATGTACCTCAAAGTAAGATTGAAAGGATTTGCATATTTCGTAAGGTACAGTGCATAATATCACTAAACACTTGGTGTTGGAAAAGATTTCAGTGTGTAAAGGCCAATAACTGACATAGTCTCATGGGCAAATGATTACAAACCTTTGTCAAGCACTACAGTATAGAGTTACATTCATAAATGCCACTTAAAACTGTACTGTTAAAAAATGTTAACCATGTCCAGAAGCAGCACTGACTTATCTGGACTCTATAATGGACCATCTATGATGTGCCATCACAGTGGAAATGTGTATTGTATGATGAATCAGTATTCCATGTCATGTCCGTGTGTTTTTTAATAAATAAATACATGAACACCGTGTGCTCCAGATCAAATATGAAAGGACCATAAAAAATTATAAGCAACAAGTCCAAAAGCAACATCTATCATGGTATGTGATTGTGTCAGTGCCTTGGCCAAGGTCATTTACACTTCTGTGATGACAGCATTAATGCAGAAAAATACATTAAGATTTTAGAGCAACATATGCTGCCTTCAAGCTTTCCAATGTCAATGCTTTTCATCAAGACAATGCAAAACCCCATGTGGTGAAAAGCAATGGCAACATAACAAAATTATAAATTCTTAACCAATGTATTTTTTTAGTTTGTGTCACAGGACTGAATTGTTCAATAAAGAATGTTTATTAACAAATGGAATGAAGGTGATCAGACAAAACATGATGTATCTCATTATCATACTGTTCGCAATACAATGACAGGTAAAGTAAATCTAAGAAACACTTTTTTTTTTTTTTTTTTGTCTATGCACTTTCAATAATGTCCAAGCTTTTTTTTTATTTTTGTTTGGAGTTGAATTTAAACTTAATCAAATTGCAAGTGTTAGGGGTTTGACACTAGCCAGCAATACTAAACAGAACTGGTTTTCTATGGGAGGGCTGAACCAGAACACAGTTAAATCAGAGATAACTAATTGAAGGGCTGACTGCATACTTTTGTTGTATATTGTAGTTGAATCCAACAAGATACAGTACAGCAAGTGCATATCAGAAAGTGCATTGACACTTTTGCTTATGTTAATCGTTGTTTATAGACCTTATACTGTAATCTAAAGTCACCTCCTCTGACCTTTTCTCCAGTCGCTGAGCATCATCTGACATTTCAGTAATGCTCAGTGACCATTAGACAGTGGGGAGACTTGAGCCTTCACACCCTAATATATCACCCTCATACCTCCTTCAGCATTTTGCCCACAGCAGGATGGGTAAAAAGGCTTATTTATGGGCTCTCTTTATGGAGTGAAATCCCCATTCACTAATGGCTGAGTCTGTGTTAATCAGGTGCTGATGAGACACTGCATTCACCTCACCTGCAGTGCTGCCCCTACCTGCACATCTTAGATCAAAAGGAGGTCAGTTACCTTATTGCTATGCATGAGCATTCTTCCCGGTATCTTACAGCCATTGCAGTTCACTGGCAGCCTACTTAAAACACATTGCACTGTCTGAAGTTCAGCTATTGACTTCCGATGTGTTTGCATAGTTTATAGAGTTCATACAACGGGCCAAAAATCTGAAACCACAAGTGATAATGATTGTTTGGATCTTTGTGTAGAAAGATACATACTGCAGAAGGACAATGACACACTTCAAAGCACAGTCATGGCCAGTCCTCAACTACAGTCATGGCTAAAAGTTTTGGAGATGGCACAAATTTTAGTTTTCACTGCTTAATTTTTTTAAGAACCTTTTAACAGATAGTATAACAGTAGTATAAATAAGTTCAACTGTGAGCATTTTATACATTTTCTTTTAAGCTCTTTATTGACAAATACATCCAGTTTAAGCAAAGACTTAATGTTTATGGTGTTGACCCTTCCTTTTTAAAACTTCGGCTTGCTGGATATCAGCTTCTGGGCATATTTTTGAATCATTGCAACCCATTTAGTGCTTGGAGTAGCTGCTTCACTGCTTCACTGTTGGCATGACACAGGACTCATGGTAGCACTCACCTTTTCTTCTCTGGACAAAATGTTTTCCAGATTTCTCAAACAGTCTGTAGGGGGCTTCATCTAAGAAAAAAAATTACCCCAGTCCTTTGTAATCCAATCTCAATACTTCCTGCAGAATGTCAGTCTGTCTTTTTTTCTTGGAGAAAATTGGCATATTTTCTTCACACCAAGCCATCCTCCAAAAGCCAGATGTACTCACACCTGCCCTCGGTCATTACTGAGTAAGCTCTGCAGTGGCAGTCACCCAATCAGGTAGCTGCATCCTTTTTGGGAGGCAGTCCTTTCTTGGTCACCCTAAAGCCTTATTCACTGCAATTAAACCATTTTCTTTGAAGTTCTTGACAATTCGTTTAATGGCTGACCAGGGTGCTATCAGCAATGTCCTTGCCTGTGAAACCCTTTTGATGCAATGCAATGATGACATGTACAACATCAATTCCAGTGGGTTAGGTTGTTGTGTAAAACATAAATAATAACAGAATTCGATAATTTAGTCGGACAAAATCTCTAACTACAAATACATTTTTGACTTTTGTGATTTAATGCAGAATCATTCAAGTCCACATCACGAAATATATAAGAACAGCTTTTATCTCCCAATCCAGTAATTCGTATCTTTTGCACCTTTTATATAAAATTTGAAACTCTTACCAATTGCCAAACTGAATTGGTATGCCAAATTCAAAGTTCAGAGGTTAAAATTTTCACTTAAATTTTCCTAATCATGTGATTTATAATGAAAAATGTAGTTTTAAAAAATGCATAATAGAAGTGTTTTCACTAGCGGTCTCAGACCTTTAAACCATCATTAATACCTGTAGACTTTTAGGAATGTGTATCTCAGTAATTGTCTTGGTAAAATGTAGAAAAATGGTCTGTACAGTTTATGTATTATGTAATTCATTTGGCTGAATAGTGAGGGTGCTGTAATAACTGCCTTGCAGACAAGTTTCAGTTATGCATTCTGTCCTGATCAAATTCCAGTTAAATGCATTACATAAAGATTACAAATGATAAACAATATAACCTTAAATTACTTTTCCTTGTATCACAATTTTAACCAAAGTGCACACAAAAAGAAATGCGTTCTCATCCTGAATGTGATATCACAACTCATTTACGGTATTTAACAGATGCCCTTATCCAAAACGACTTACAATTCATAGTCATGTTAAGGGCCTTGCTTATGGACCCAACTGTGGTAGCTTGGCAGAGGTGGGATTTGAACCCTCTACCAGCTGGTCCGTAGTCCAGTACCTTAACAACTAGGCCACCACAGTCCATTAGATTCATTCATTAAACAAGTTAGAAGTACACACAGAAGATTGAAACCACTAAAATACTAACATGATGTATTTTGTTGAGTGCATTTACATTAAGCCACCGTGTATTTCATGATGCATCTGACAGATCCCAAAATGGCAAGTGGATATATTGCAAAATAACTTGTCAGGTGTAGAGTTAATCAGTGAATGGCTACATATTTACATTTACAGTATTTATCAGATGCCCTTATCCAGAGCAACTTACAAAAGTGCTTTATGACATCAGTAAC
The DNA here is from genome assembly GCA_033117975.1 of Parotocinclus spilosoma. Taxonomy (NCBI): domain Eukaryota; kingdom Metazoa; phylum Chordata; class Actinopteri; order Siluriformes; family Loricariidae; genus Parotocinclus; species Parotocinclus spilosoma. The sequence continues at coordinate 8,476 of JAVSBV010153164.1, forward strand.
ATAATCCATTCATAATCAGGAATCAAAACAAGAATATGCTTACGAAACTGTAAAGGTTGTGTGTTTTTTTTTGTTTAGTTTATTTTTTAAGAAAGATAAAGAGAAGGCTGGGGGGGTGTTAGTTGAGGTAAGTGCGGAATAAATGAGTCTTTGAACCGCCAGGGTCTCAACTGTACTTCTGTCTTGCCATTTAGCTTAAAGTGGTGATCTACCAGCTATACATGCTGAGATCTTGGCAGAAACAAGGGTGTCTGAGGGAGAGAAGGAGAAAATTAGTTCGGTGTCATCAGCATAGCAGTGATATGCAAAGCCATGTGATGATATAACCTCACCAAGAGAGCAAGTATAGAGGGAAAAGAAGAGAGGACCAAGGACTGAATGAGACACCAGTGGTCAGTTTGGGGCTGAGGAGATGGATCCTCTCCACGATACCTGATATGTCAGCTAGGTAGAAAGCAAACCACTGTCTAGCCTGGATTCTAAGACCCAAGAGGACAGAAAAGTCTCATGGTTGACTGTGTCAAACGCTGCCAAGAGATCTAGTAAAATAAGGACAGATGACAGTTCTAGACAGATGTAGCTGAGTACAGTTTCTCATTGACAGCGAAGAGGTCCGTCTCTGTAATGTGCAGCTTTAAAGCCTGACTGGTTTGGATCTTGAAGGCTGTTCTGGGACAGATCAAGAGATAGTTGGTTCTAAGATTTTAGATAGGAAGGAGAAAAGTGATACCACTCTGTAGCTTTTGACATCTGAAGGATCTATAGTGGGTTTCTTCAGTAAGGCCAGACTTTTTAAATTGCTTGTTCCTCAGATGTCCCTACTTAAGAATCTACTGAAGAGGGAGAATTTGTTTTTTATTTAAATCTTTATTTTTCAGCACTTTTCAATTTCTCTAGGACTATGTGGAATCAATACTAGGAAGGAGGAAGAAATAAAAATAAATTTTTATTTTAAAATAAAATTTATTTAACCTACAATTAAATTAAAGTGAATCTGTAAAAAAATTAAATGAACTGAAGAAAACCGTTGGCACTCCACCGGAGGGCGGAAAAATCTAAAAAATAATAATAATCTTTTTTAGCTTCAACCATTGGTGACGCGGCGGATCTGAGAAATATAAAAAAAAAAGAAAAATAAATTTTTGTAATCTTTAAATATGATCATCGGCAGTTCCGCGAAACAAGCAATAAAAAAAGTCTGGCCTAAAGGTGTAATTCTTGCCATCTTGAAAGCTGAAGGCACATGACCAGATGATAGCGAGTTGTTGATGATGGGGTGATGAATGGTAGGAGGGCAGGCGAAATTGACTAAAACACAGTGGAAGGAAGTGGATCCAATGAGAAGGTTGTAGGGTTGCAGGATTGGGTCACTTGTATTCACTTGACCTCTCTTCTGACTCCCTTAGACAAAACTTACAAAGGGTTTTGGCAATGTCTGGGTTACCTATCTGGTGTAGTGACTCATTCTGTTGAGCCAACATGTAGGATCTGTGCTTCAAATGTGGCTAGGCAGTGGGTACCTTTAGTGCAACCTGATTGCACATGTATGTTATCCTGTGTAGGAGGACCAACTTTACTGACCTAGCTGGGTTGGGGAGTAACCATGGATATTAGTTAACCTGGTCACGTTGGTAGTTACAAGCAAGGGCAAAAAACTTAAATTATATTGTAGTCTATGTAAGCCGGCAGCCTCCATCCCTCCCTGGTGCAAATATCTATGGATGTCAGTCCGGTTCAGTGATATATCAGGCAAGGCGGACCGTGAAGCCCTGGGCATCCATCACTGAACTTGATTGACGGACGATGGTTAGCTGCACGACGGATGCCATCAAAGTCTTGCCTCTGGTGAAGCAGCTCTGACCTCGACTACTTCGCAATGCACATTTGGCCCATGCCAAGAATGACAAGCAAGAACCATTTCTCAGCTGCAATTATTCATAGCACAATTAAAGTCTTATCAGGTCAGATTGGTGGCTCAGTGAAAATGGTAGTGTCAAGTCCCATGTGTGCAATCTGAAGGTTGTGTGGTGCAATTACAGAAAAAAACAGCTACTAGGGGTGTACTCTCTGACAATAAAGATATTAGAGTATGAATTGTGGCATGAAAATAAAAAAACAGGGTACTTATCAAAAACCTACTTTCAAAGACCACAAATCAGGCATGTGGAAGAACGTTTCAAGTCTCTGAGAAAACTTGAATTTGAACTTTCCTCTATTTTGCATTTTTCACAAATATAATAAATGGAATTTTATTACAGATACTATATTTTAATAACAAACTAACTGAAGACCAAAAATCTCGTACTGCCAACTGACAAGGACTTTCCTCCACAATCATCTGACCTAACCCCAACCGAGCATTTATGAGGACATTCATACATAGATATGTATAGCCCTATATTTAGCCCATATATATATATACATAGACCTATATTCTGTATGTATAGCCATAGAGTTCCATATAAGACCGCACACACCCCCACCCCAGTTACTTGTACAAAAAAGGTAAACATTTCTTTCAGATAATGACTTCATTCATTTGGCTTACCAAGTGGTATACTGCATGCCAGTTCACACACAAGCCACCTGCTGCTACGCTTCAGCTAATGGCCGTGATTGACCGTGATATGACTTTTGTTGCCAGATGGGCTGGCTTGAATATTTCTTTACCTGCTGATCTCCTTGTATTTTTACTCGCAGGAAATCTGTAGTGTTCAGAAATATGCAATAAAGAAAAACGTCCCGTGTGTGGCACACAGAAACACCGTGTTGATGATAGAGGTTAATGGGAAATGGCCAGACTGGTTAAAGATGATAGAAAGTCTTTTGTGACTCAGATAAGCACTTTGTACAAATGTGGTAAGAAAAGCAGAAAACATTTTAGAATACACAGAACATTGAACCTTGAGGCATATGGTCTTCAGCAGCAGGTCTGTTCTTGTGACAACTGAAAGCCTACACCACACTAGGTATTCATATTCTGGTAAACACACACAGCAACCGGGAAGCACAAGAACCTGGCAAACTATGGTGACAAAATCCACTTTAGTATCTGGGTGCCAGGAAACCATACATGATGATTTTTGCCAGGACCTCTGCTTTTTTTGTGTGCTGGTAACCCTCAACTCGCTAACTTACAGTCTTACAATCTTTACCAGAGGTGGGTATTGACTCAGAAAAGCTACCCTGTGGAATCCATGCCATGAAAAGTGATGGCCAATTGAGAATAAAGGTGGGCCATAGCCAGTATTGGTATATTGTAACTAATAAAGTGTAAGTGTATGTAATGGACATCACCTAAAGGACAATGAGTATTTAGTCATTTCACATGGATGAAAATGTACAGTTGGATTACTCGTAAAAGCAACTAGAAATACTGCATTCAGCTTAAATTTTCTTGCCATGACACAGCACATGTTGACCATCACTCTCTGTAAAAGAGCTACTTGTTATATGAAATTACTCCCAAGTTGTGCAATTTGCCCCTGGGCAGGTACACTCCAAATGCGAAAAAGGTCTTGATGATTCTGTAGTAGAATGTCACCCGATAAAGTATTTAGGATGACATAAGACTTTTCTAATACCTGTGCACCTTCAGGAGTCAGACCAATTACACACACAATGGTAGATCATTTATACAGAATATCTATGAAGCTGGTGAAGTTGTCTGCTCATTATTGCATGGAGCTTTTGTCAGTAAATGAGAAATGAGAAAAAAAATAATCAATATGTCATTATAAACATGTTTTCATTATTACAATAATGAGCATGCCTGTTTTTACTGATGCAAGTGCAGAATCTAGAAATAAAGCCATTTAATTTTAATTATGGTTCTTAATTACACAATATGAGTACACTGTGGTCATGAAGGGATGGTCAGAAACAACACTTAGAGAGACTGTGACAATTAAATGCTCATTTGGTACTAAAGATCCCAAAGTGTGCCAAGAAAGTGTCCCCCATAGCATTACATCAACACCACCAACCTGAACATTTGATATAAGTTGGGTTGAGTCCATGCTTTCATGTTGTTCTTTCATCCGAATGTAGCAGCAGAAATCAAGACTCATCAGACCAGGCAAGGTTTTGTTTTTATTTTTGTGGGTTTTTTTTCTCTTTTCTATAGATCTAGTATCCAATTGTGCATGTTTTTAGCTGACAGGATTGTTGCTCTTTGTGGTGCTACAGCCCTTCTGCTTCAATGTTTAACTTGTTATGTATTCAGAGATTCTCTTCTGTATATGTTGGTTGTGACAAGTGGTTATTTGAGTTACTGTTGCCTTTGTACTAGCTCAAAACATTCTGGTCATTATCCTCTGTCATTAACAAGGCATTTTGGTTCAAACAGCTGACAATCACTGGATATGGACAACCATGCCACATGGCAAAGTAACTTAAATCAAGTCACATCAAGTAATCAACCTTTTCTACATTTTACAATGGCATATTGTCTCAAAACGACTTTACACATATTTAGGCACAGAGCTCTAACTGTGCAAGCCCAAGGCAACAGTGGGAAGGAAAAACTCCCTAAATTGTATTAGGTAAAAACCTTGGGAGAACCAATGCTCATATAGGGACCCAAACTTCTTGGGTACCCTAGATGTTATGTTTAAGAATGAATCTTAGTTATTTTTAAAAAGTTAATATAGTCTGGAGTTGCTAATTAAACAAGAGCATCGAGATTTATGACAAATATTTTATCCTATGAACAAAAGTAACTACTTTCTACAGTAGTTAGTCTGAAGCCTGTAAAAAGAAATATAGGATTTATTCTTATTGTTTTGTTTATTGAGGAAACATTATCATCTTTAGCTTTAGGAAGGGCAAGTTGATACTCTGGCATAATATTATGTGTATACGTATATGTATACTATGTGACCACGAACATTTTAAAATCTGAGCAGTAAAGTATGAATTTAGTCATTATGATACAATCCTTATCCCTCATAGGAACAACTTTAGATAAAGTTAAGCAAACCATTTTAATCGGTGGGCTATATGCTTGAGCTCGTCAGGCTCTGTAGGTGTTTTAAACATCAAGTCTTGTAGATTATTAATTAACACAGCTGAAGTAGCAGACATGACAGTGCTCTCGGTGTGATAATGAGACAGTAGGCAGATTTTTTTAGTTATAGTAAGCTCATATACAAAGCGGTAGTGATCATATATAGAATCATTTTGGGGGAAACAATGAGGTTATCTATATCAATACCAAATGTTGTTATTAGATCTAAGGTTAATTACATCAGTGGGTTTGTATTCTGAGTGATACCCATGGATTCTAAAATTGACCTAAATGCAATTTTATGTGGATCTTGATTATTTTCAAAACGAATATTAAAAGAACCTAGAATTAAAGCCATATCGGTTAACAGAACACACAAAGAAAGAAAATTAGGGCATTCCTGAAAGAAACTGGTAATAAGGACCCAGAGGGAAATAAACAGTGATAAGCTGAAAAGAAATGATTTTGACTTATGTGACGGTGGATGTGCCACATTGGGAATCAGTACTCCAAACAAATTAGCCTTGTAATGAGTTTCAGCAGTAACACATATGCCTTATCAAAAAAATCTCTCCCATTAAAATGAGGATTTTGATGATATATCCAGGAGGGAGGTGGGGGGGGGTCATTTAAAGCTAAATATTCTTCTGGTCTAGTCTGATATGTTTCAAAAAGAAAGGGCAGGTAAACAATTATCAGTAATAATTTAATATTAATTAATTATTTACTAATAATTTTATTTAGTATTTAGTTTTTTTGTTTTATTTAGTTTAAAGTATCTGTGTTTACACAAATTATGTTATTGAAACAGACTTTTTGAGTTTTATTTTTATGAATTGAACAGGTAGCAGACATTCTCAATGCATGGCTACTAGTAGACAGTTGGTTAAGCCTGTTTGTCTGCAGCCTGATCTTGCTCTGGATAATCAGTCCTTAACACAAAGTGCCAGGATATTTTGCTCTCTATATACTTAGAATATCTTAGTGCTAATCATTTGCCCTCCTACTACAAGCACTGTGCTGGATTTACATACCTAAATCTTTGCTAGAGGGGTCAAAAAGACCACAAGAGTCTTTACACAAGAATGCTGTTATTGACACTTCTTAATGACAGCTAGATGGTGCTTCTTAGACAAAGCAGAAAGTGCCTTTCGTTTCTGTGGTTATAGGTGTGGTTAATGTTCCCTATGGATTGGTGCCCTGTCTGGGATTGTTCTTGCCTTGCACCCTGTGTCGCAAGGTAGGCACCAGCTCACCAGTGACACTGACTAGGATAAGTGGATATGACAGTGAATATATTGACATCGAATTGGTTGAATAATATATTCTGTGTGGTGTCAACTATGTTTATTATGTAAAGTAATATAGTCAATTTCGGGTTAATTGGACCACATAGGGACGCGATCGTTTTGGTCCTAATAACCGGCTGGTCCGATTAAACGAAAATGCCCTATGTTACAAGAGGGGATGTGCTATGTAACATATTAAATCTTTATTGTACGATTTACACGTATAGCAAACGTACAAACAAGAACTACTGTTACTTACGAACTTTGTTCATTGAGAAATAAATTTGCAAACAAGTTTTTTGAAACGATCTACAACACAATGTATAGGTACTTAGCATGCGAAGCATAATACTGTAAAAAACAAGTTCTTACTAAATT
>JAVSBV010153171.1:0-15150 GCA_033117975.1 Parotocinclus spilosoma
GTTTCTCCGAATCGGTTGCACAAAACTGACCAGCAGGTGTCGCTAAAAGCTTCAGAAAGCTGGAAGGAAGCAAGAAGTTTTCTAGGTGTGTGGGTCCAACTGGGAAGAGGACAGAATCTGTAACTTGTGTGACGAAGCCATGACCCAAAGGTTGTCTGTTGGCAGCGGTGATGTGGTGGCCAACAGTGAGATGGAAGCTCGGGATTTTAGCTGCAGTAGCCAGGTGCTTGGCCATAAAGTTCCCCTGGGCCCCCGAGTCGATCAATGCTAGGACTGAGAGATAAGAGTCAGGTAGGAGTATAGTCACAGGAATAGTGATCGATGTGCAGGTGCGCAAGGTACTCACCCAGGGTGCGCCGGCGAGGTTTCACCGCGCACCAAGGATCCGGCCAGAGGACGGCCTTATTCCAGCCACTCTGAGCCACCAGGGTGTGAAATTGCAAGGTTTAAGTGAGAAAGCGGACCAAGGGCGCTGGTGTGCTCAAATCCCGCTGATCCGCCATGAGATGACGCACCACTTGTATTACCTCCAAAAGCTGGTCACGGAGTTCCTGAAGCCCTTCGCTGGCGAAGGGGGTAGCATCAGCTGGAGCCACTGCTGCCTCCATCTTTCAGCTAAGTCTACTGTATCTTTACTGTATGTAGTCTACGCGCCGTCAAACATGGTGGAGATACACGCAGCGTCCCGGAAAGCAGCTTATCACGGGACAAAAATGGCAGGAAAAAAAAATCAAAAACAGACAGTCCAGGTTCGGAATACCAGAGAGTGCAAACAACAGGATTCAAAACAGCGCTAGGCTACAGGAGTAAACGAGAGATGGAAAAACAGGTCGGCAGCGGTAGGTACAGAGATAATCCAAAATACAAATTCTTAGAACTCCCGGGTGAACCAAGAGTCTGAGCAAAGATAGTGAGCAAGTAAGGTGAATAAATAGGGTAAGGGATGTGAACGAGATACAGGTGTAGGATGTTAATAAGAAGGCGACAGTGAACGTGCGCGTGTGGTCTGCCGAGCACCGGCGTGGGTGTGACATCCTCTATGAAGTAGAGGAGTAAGTGGAATATGATCAATGTTTTGCTCAGATATCCTGAGTCTGTGTATCCAGGTAAACATCAATTTGCCCCTCACTGAACATTGTTATAGATCAAGATGGCCATGTTGTTCTTCCTCATCTGTGTAGTCCATATAATGAACTATTGGGTAATTAATGTTCAGTTCTAAATGAGAGTTTAATAATTATTCTTATAATGCTGATACTGATTAAATGTTATAATTTGTCACAAATGTACATACGTAATGATAAATGAAATTAATTTTTTTAAATGCAACAAATTAAATTAAGAAATAACTGCAGTGTGGAAATTAAGAAATAACTGCAGGCAAGGGATTACTTCAGAAGTGGCATTGACTTATCTGGGCTCGAGGACATCTAGGAGAGTGGAGAGATTTATACTTCTGTCAGACCAATCAGTATTCCAGATGTTTTTGGAAGACCTGCAAACTGTGTCTCCAGACCAGCGGCAGAAAGGAACATTTAGACTATTATCAACCAAAGCCCAACAGTATAGGTGTTGTATGGTATGGGGCCTGTGGCATAGGATATTTTTAGTTATATGGTGCAGCATTTATGCAGAAACAATGCAAAGCAAGTTAAATTGTAATATGGGAATTGTAAAAATGAATTGTAATATGGGAATTTCAACAAACAACAGTAAACAGTAAATAAGTTCAGTTTTTACTCTCATTAAATGTAAAAAAATGCACATTTTTACTGTGAAAGAAAAGCATTTTGTTACATGGGGGTGTCCCAGGGATCTCGCATGACTATTCCTGGTCACCCCAAATCCCCACGATCCCACGCTGGGTTTAATCGGAGCTCAAGATGCAAAATCCACAGACAGACCACAACATAAAGTCACGAAAATACATTTATTAAGCCAAAAGGGGAAGTCAGGTATTTAACAAACAAAAGAGTCCCATCTGAGAGTCCTGAGGCAGCCAAGACGCCGAGAGTCCTGAGGATGGAAGCCGAGGAACCAGAAGACTGACGGAGAGCCGACGAATGGCCTGAGCCGCAATTCCATACCGCACCATCAGCTGCGGGTTATCTGTTGAGCAGCTGAGGCGCCGAGGGTCCGCACACGGCCTGGGCGTCGATGGTCCATAGAACGGCAAGGTGCCAAGGGTCCACAAAAGGGCTCTGGTCCTGCTATGGAAATGAAACAATAAAGAATCGGGGTAAAATAATACACCGCAGCGAAAAACGAAAACGGACTCACAGCGCAAGCCCTAACACATTTCTGTAAAATGGGAAAAGACCATAAAACACCAAACAAGGTTTACCTTGTGGTGGACACATGTATTAATGTTCTCACTCCAGAATGCCCTGGGCTCTTATTGGAGAGCAGGGTACCGCAAACGAGGAGGGATTAATATTTCAGCGGGAGAGGAGTTGGTTTTCCCGCTCAGAGGAAAGTGAATAAAGAAAAGAGTTGCATCTTGATCCGTGTCTCCTCTTTACTCGACTCCTACAACCTCAAATTAATATTATTATTATATACATTTCAGATTATTTATGTTTACATTTACAGTATAAAAACTTTCACAACTCTGAAGATACTTTTTTTTTTTTAAAAAGAAAAGACAATTGGTTTTGTAGTTGACATAGTTCATAATAGGGTGTTTTAGGTTGCTAGAGTGTTTGTTTGCTATGATGCTATAATAAAGGTTGGGCTATCTTATGAATCTTTTACATCTGAAGAGAAATCCACATCTGTATTCTTAGTGAAATAGTCACTGTTTCAGGAACTTCAGCCTTCATTGTTTTTAAACCTCATCCTTGTTAGCACTTTTTTACTTTATATGGCAACAATCTAAGCACAGCGGGGGAAAAATATAAGATTTATTATAATGTGATCACTTTCACTAATGTACACATTGTAGTTTTTGAGTTTTTAGATTGCTCTGAGATAAAATGGCTTTTAGCAAACGAGTTGTTTTGATTTGATTCAGTTTGTTATTCATCTGTGTGTGTTATGACTCACAAGCAGGGCTCAAGTACAGCCTTCTACAGAAAGACAAAACACAGTAAATTTGGCTTATTTCAAACATTCAAACAGTAACAGAAAAGTTTTATACTTCTTTTACTTCGCGGGAAAAGTAGTTAATTAAAAAAAATAGCAACAATAACGGAAATTGGACTTTGACTGAAATTTGTACTTTAACCCAATTGAAAATTGGGTTTCCACAATGTATTTATTTAAGCATAAGTATACTGGTCAAACATCTTAGTTGTTAAGTGTTAAGACTATGTTTTATTATTAATAGTAATATTTGGCAAAGGGCAACAAAGATGATGACCAATAAAAACAGGAAGAGAAAATGCACATTACATGCAGTAAAGAACCTAAAATGGAACTGAACCTTAGCCGTTGCAAACCAAAATGTGATGTGTTCTCTTTTGCCACTTCCATGGCCCACCTGTTTTATTTTTTTTAGCCTTAAGGTAGCGATTTAAATGTGATTTGCAACTTGTGCTTTAAGAAATATTAAAACGTGTAATTCTTAAAAAGATTTTACTAAGGAGAATGTATTTCTTTCGGTCTTTCAATCTACCCACATTCTTCAGCCTAACATCCACGTGAACTATTGTATATCGACCATATCAGCTACATCAAGCCTAATGATCAGATACCAGGTTTTCAAAATGGTTTTAAAAGTAAATTGTTTAACATTTTGTTGTTTTGAAAACAAAATATTCAATGTTCACCCCTTCTCCTGGCTGCATAGAGGATTGTGCCATTATACAGTAAACACTTGATTGACAACACCTGCTTAGAGTTCCAGTTTCTAGAAAATTGTACCATGCCGATACAAGATTTCTAACTACTGTCAGTCCAATTAAAGACTTAATAACTTGGGAACCAGTCAATGCTAATTACATTTCATGGGTCAAGTATTATGAAATAGGGCGTAGGCAACGTGGCAACGGACAGGACCGGAATTGGTCCTTAAATGGAAAAGGTTTCAGGTGTGGGTTGTCATGTCGTTAGCTGGTTGGATTATAAAAAGCTGCTCTACTGATCGCTCTGTAATGGCGGACGGCGGTGGACGCGACGGGCAGCTCTGGGGCGCACGGTAGGCTCCCTAACATCAAGTACGCACAATTTAAACAATAATTCCTTAATTGCAGAGCTCAAGCCATCAACTGCATACATACATAGTCTATTGCATGGCATATAGTTTAACAGATCACTGCTAGAAGCATTTACTGGTGAAGTTCACTGGTCAAAGATCTGGTAGTATCCAACTACCAATTACTATTATTACTTTTTTATACAATCCGAATCAGAAAAGCTAATATGAAATGGAAACTGCAAATAAAAAAAACCACAACACTTCTTACATATGCTTTAACATGACTATATGAACCTAGGCTATTTAAAGTTTTGTCTAATCAACTTAATTTCATTTGTTAATAAACACTCATTCCTGCATTTCAGACCTGTAATACATTCCAAAAAATGTGAACAGTACAAAGACAAGTGGGTCTTGCCTACAGTCAAGCATGGTGGTGGGAATGTTATAGTGTCGGGCTGCATGAGTGCTGCCGGCTGAAGAGCTACCGGTCATTGAGGGAACTATGAACTCCAACATGTACTGTGACATTCTAAGGCAGAGCCTGATCCACTCCCCCTCTGAAACTGGATGTTCCAACATAAAAACAACCCTAGACAAACATACGATGTATGTATACACATTTTTAGTTACTATTTTATTATATCTTATATATTACACACCACTAAAATGATCAAACTTTAATACAATGTAAAATAGTCAGTCTACAGGTACAGCTTATATAAAAGTGTGTAAGTAATGCTGGACACTAGAAGTTCAACATGACAGTATAGTACCCTCCTTCTTTTGGCACTGGAAATTCCCAACCCTGCTGCACGTTCGTGCCCGGAAGTCCTAACCTGGGACCCCACAGCAGAAAGTACATATAGCTTGCCAGGGGGCCCAGTGCCATGAAGTGCCTGCTGGAGTGCTTCGGTGATGCGGGTCTCCAGCTCCCATTATGGGCACGCACGATACTGGAGCTTGGCGATCTCTCTCCAGAGATGATGCCAACGAGCCTGATGTTGTTTGTTTTTATCTTGCATTTTTCTGAATTGGTTTTGTATTAACTGTGAGTTTGGGATAGGCTTAATTTGCTCATAATGTATCATACGGTGAATTTTTGGAAGACAACCAATAGAAACTGAATAAATATATAAATAACAATCAGTTCTTTGTTTCAGTTGAATTACTTGATGAATGTTGCCACCCAAGATGACTTAAGTGGGATAATGGTTGCTGATAGTTTCTTGATGGAATCTTAATCACAAGCTACTGTATAGTCCTTCCAGAAACCCTTTCATGGCGTCAGCAAAACATTCTGTTCTTAATGCATCAAGTCATATCTTTTGAGACTACAAGAGTACGTGGACAAACACACATACACATACACACACACACACTAAGACATGAGTAGCAATGATGGTTCTAAACACAGGAGGTTGTTCACTGTGCCACTGAGACACGCCAGTCTGTTTCTAACACACTCACAGCAGGGAGGCCTTGTTTATCTCCACTGCTCCCTTTCTTCCTCCTCCTTCCTAGCGCCTTCTTGCTGTGATTTATCTCTGCCTCACCCTTCCCTTCATTCCAACTCCACAGAGCTGTCACCTTCCTTGATTTGAACACTGTTCTCTTTCGATGTGCCCTAAATTATCACTGCCTGCTATTAAACGGGACTAGTCACACCATATACAAAGGTTCGCGTACACATACAGGACCTTGGTTCACAGGGGTACCTGCAGCATCAGCAGTGGTATACGAGCTGTAAAAATGACAGAGTAAGCAAATCTAGTTCAGATTTAAAAAACAGCAAGTGCATAAGATCATCTTCTATTATCTTGTCTTTTTTACAAGTGTGGATGGACAAAGTGTTGGGTTAATTTGAAGCCATTCATTTGTTTGATCTATAGTGAATGAAAATTACTGAGTTAAGCTTTGTAGTTTGTAGTCAGTGTAAAAAAAAATCTAATTTGCATATATAAATATATTTATTATATTTATATATATTATATTTATTAATATATTTTTTTTTACTTTGATACTTTGATCCAATGTAAAATAGTCAGTCTACAGTGTGAATTTGCAAGCGTAAACCAAAAGTGAAAATGAACAAATTGTGCTCCAAGTGTCAATATTGTTCGTGTTATCAGCATTGTTTTCCATCACTGCCTTAACTCTCTTGTGTATGAAGTTCACTAGAGATTTACAGGTTGCCACTTGAATCCTCTTCCACTCCTCCATGAGGACATCATAGAGCTAGTGGAGGTTAGAGAACTTGTGCTCCTTCACAGATGCTCAATAGGGTTTAGGCTATCTTATAGCCTAGGCCATCTTTATGTAGTGCAACAATTATTTGCCATATGCCGCCATGTTGAACCGCCAGTGACCAGTATGAAAGAGTGTGAGAGCAATAACAGCAAATTTAACGCAGCTGCTCCCCATTCACACCTGAGACATTTTAACACTAACGAGTCACATTAGGGATTAACTTAGGGATGTACTCATTTTTGTTGCGAGTAGTTTAGACATTAATAGACTTTATACGTTTATAGTTTTGTTGAGTTACACGGCTTACAAATATTAGAGATATTTTATTATCCTCTAACATTTGTGAGCAGTATATTTTAAGGGCACAGCACATTTATATTTAGTGTCATATATTCAATGTTGTCCCACGAAAATATACTGTATAACAAAATAGTTACAACAGTTACAATAATGTGATGGGTGTACTCACTCTTATGAGATATTGTAGCTATCAAACACAAAACAATACTAAACAGTTCATGGTTTGGCAACACCCTTACACTCCTTTCTTGGAGCTCATGATGAAACCTTATGAATGTGACAAATTGAATCAAGATTGTATTTATTACAACTCACTGTATTATTATTATTATTATTATTATTATTGCAACATACATTTTTTTATTAGTACTTCAAGTTTGTATGCCTTATATTATGAACATCAGGTGCAGCTGAGATAGGAGATCATTAATTAGAAGGATCATCTACTGTACATACTTCTCACACAGTGTACACACACACATACTTAATAATTATTTTAATAGGTGTAATGATTTCAGGTAAGAAATAATGTATGATGATGATGATGATCCTGTTTTTTGTCTGGTTTGTGAGTTCTGCAATCTGTTTCTTGTTGTTGTTTCATGTCTTGTCAAATGCCTTGGGGCCAGCAGTGGAGTCGGCATTGCTTCCTTTTCTAGCTGCTCTGCGTGGGTTAGCCTTTTAGCCTTTGTCACTTTGATTAGCACGTTGCTATATTGTCTTGTCTGTTATCTGTGTATCATTAGCAGTGTATCTGGTTGTGGTATTTGTTAGTATTTGTTTCTTTTAGTATTGTTTTGCCATAATCTCATGTCTGTAGAGTTAGCCAGTTGTATAATTCTTATTTGTTGCCTTGTTTGTAGCCATGCTAATAGCATAAGTTATAGCACCGGTTTTGGCTAATTATGTATTGGATTCACTGTCATACTACAAGTATATCTGTTATTAATAAATCTTGGAAACTTGCATGTAGGTCTGTCTCTCTTGCCCTTTTGTGGCCATACCATATTAAGTGGCTACTACTGAAATGAGAAAAAGACCCAGAAAATATTTTATAATCCATTTACTCAGCGAAATCACACCAATCAGTTCTATCAGATCAGCGCTTCATGTTTGGGAAACTGTTCTGTATGTGACACTGCAACAAAATGACCTTGGCATATCACACTATTATTAAGGTACAAAAGTATACAGAAGTGATACAGGAATATCTGGTTTTACCATTCATTTATCATAGAGTATACATATACATTATGTGCTGTCACGTCCCTTAAGCAGAGACAGTTAAGTTGCAGAACAAATTAAAACCTTTCAAGATACTCTGCTGCCTTTAGCATTAAGTCATTGTTAACAAAAAAATAACTTATCACATAAATGCTAAATGCCAAATCAGAAGAAAAAGATAGTTATCTCTATGGTCAGGAATCTATAACGGTAATCCTGTCGTACTTGGTATCTTGTTGAGTGGAAGATACTGAAGAGACATTAGGGGAGATTAGGGTCAACTGAGAAACAACACTTTTAGAGTCATTATCATTTATCTTTTATTCATATTGCACAGCCATGCACAAAGACATTCACTTAAGGAGTGAGACTGCGTACACACACACACACACACACACACACATACAGAATGGGTGATTATGTATGTCCCACATGCCCTGTTGTGCCCCATCTCTGCTCTTTTGCTCTTGACGTGTGTGAAAAAGGAATAATAGGCTTCTTACAGAGCAAGTGGCTGTATAAAGAGTATAAGATTTCTATTTACTGGGTGATGGAATGCAAATATCTCCACATTTGCATCAGAACAGCTCAAACACTAAGAAGTGGATAAAAAAAATTACACAATATTTTACAGAATACAGAACCCCTTATCTTTGCCCTCTTATATGTCTTGCAAAGACAGTAACCAAAGTGTATGTTTATTAACTTGACACTTTCTTCCCAGTCAATGCTTGAAACAAATGGCAATTATGCCAATACTATTATCTAAATGAACTACACATTTCTGGTTGACTGCAGTTTCAGCACGATGAAAATATGGCATTTTAGTGTTTTGAGTGTCTGCACACATGCCAATCCAAAGATTATGCTAGTGTAATGATAATATTATTATTTAGAAATATAGGAAAATAATGCCTCCACTATTTTCACAGAAACTATAATTACTATAGTTAAATAACAAACCTATTGTGAATTAGAACAGATTTAAAAGAATTAAATGGAATTAAGAATCAACATCCATCTATTAAATTACTAAAGATGTATCAATTAAAAATGCAGCTAAATTACCCTGTCTTATATAAACAAGAAAGCTGATTATTTTCTTGTGAATTATAAATATGATTGCATTCTTACTATGTGGTAAAACAATTGGCCCGTGATACTTAAACAAGTAACATCTCTTATGAGTTTAAGTGATATGGGTGTAGATTTAAATGTGAAACTGACTAAATATTTTGATACCTAACAAGTCTAAATATCAGTATAAAGATAATGCATGTACAGTGATAACACATTTAAATCAATATACAAATTAAATATTTTTATTTAAATAAAAGCTATTAAAAAACTACCAAACAAAAATGTTTCTGGTTGCTGTCTCTATATATGCAGTTGTCAAGGCCTTTGGTCTCTATTCCCTGGGAAATATGCTAAATGTAATAATGTGATTCCATTTTGTCTTGATAAAATGCCAATGGTTTTGAATAAGGGTCCAGTGGGTAGTGTAAAAGCTAAAGAGCTTTTCGCTCAGTAATATATTTTATTTCCCGTAACAGCAGAGTGCCTGTTTGTAGAGTTACGCGCCAGAATAACTATGGAGAAATACATCATTCTAAGCAGCTCTGTAGCTTTTAAAATATTACACACTAAAACTTTAACAGCCTCACTGTGCATGTGGAACACCACCAGAGTAGGAAAAACAATCCAGTGCTAATATATTCATTCATTTAGTAAATGATGTCTGGTATATTTTTTCTGTGTTAATAATTATAACTACAGTATTATAAATCATGAACAATACGTCTCAGATGTTTCCCCTGCAGTAATCCAACCCCCATCCTCATTAGCATTAAAACAATGTGTATAGAAATGTGTGTCATGGAAAAAAAATACAGAATCAAATAGACAAACCTAATGTAATCAGAACAGTCTTCCAGGCATTTAGGTGTGTCATAGGAAATCTTTATCCAGAACACAAAGGTTAGAGAGAAAGGTTGGAGTGAAAGTTAATCATTCCCTTTTATATAAGAGTATATAATGTCAGACAATGACTGAGTAGCTACTATTGACAATGCAATTCACAATGTGTGCTTCTCACATTCTTTATCTACCGTGTGTTTCTGTGCATTTATGTACATCAATTATCATTGACAAGGTTACATTTTCCCAATACTGTGGTAAGTGGTTTATTTCCCTGATTCAATCTAGGTATTAAATTCAGCAGGCAGAGTAGAGGAAATTTTCAATTGACATATTACTGTAGCTATTTAAACCTAAACCAATCTTACCTTGTGATATCTTGGACCCATGAATCTCATGGTTGTTCAAAATGATGCTGTCAACTAAGGTTAAAGAGTCAGATCAGTATGTCCTTCTATCATTCTGTCCATGTGGGAATATATCATCCTCACAACAAAAAACTGCCCCCAAACACAGAGAAACATACACCTACCGCAAATCTTAACCTCAGTGTCCTAAAGCCAATCTTTTCATTCTTTTTCTTTTCAAGAAAGAAAGATGTAGTTCCCATTAAAAAATGAAAGATCTGAGATGTCTGACTTTCTGTCCTTGTGGGAACATTTAATCTCAACATTGTAATATAAACATGGTACACAGAAGCATAAAAACACTCAGTATAACAGCATAAATCTCCATTGCATGCTTGTGACTACAGCTAAACTTTGTGGTGTATGTGTGTGTAACACGCGTGTAAGAAGTCGAAACTAGATGCAAGCGCGCAGAAACAAACTGTCGTTTATTCCGATGGGCAAAATCAGCATCAAACAGTCAGAGGTCATACACAAACAGGCAATCGGAGAAAGGCAGACAAATCCAATGGAGCGAGACGGAATCAAAAACGGTAGAGCAGAAATGACTGTCAGTGCACGGTAGGTGAGGCAATACTATCAACAATAATGAAGCGCTTAGAAACAAGGTATGAGGCCACGAACCGACCGAGCATGTCGCGACGCACGTCGTTAATGATTGCCTGAAAGACAGAAGGGGCGTTGGCTAGGCCGAAAAGCATTACCAGATATTCATAGTTTGAGTGAGAGTGGGTAAGAATATCTCTTGGAGATGTGGTTAATCCCCCGAAGTGGCGACGGTCCGGAGAGTTCCACGACATCCTGCCAACCGCGATCCAGGATGGTGATGTCATCAGTGTGGCAGGAGGGGTCCATGAATCTGGAACCGGCGAGTCTCGAAGGCAGTAGACCCAGACGGTAGCAAGCAGGAATTCCTGGCGCGAGGACGAGGAGATGGACCGCGCTCCGACCGCACGGGTCGGCGGAAGTTCAGGCGGGGACCTCCCCCCGGATCTAAGGCACGAGCCCGGGAGGAAACGCAGCCACCCTGGCCGTCGCTTGGCTATATCGGCAGGGGAACGCCCCGCACTCAGCCTGTGAACTGAGGATCGCTCTTTCAGAACCCCCCGGGTCATGGCCAGATGCGGCTCCGCACGGCTGCCTCCTTAGCGGCGAAGCTTTCTATCACGAAGGGTGAAGGAGTTGGAGGCACACACGATGTGTGGGACGACCAGGTTTATTGAAACTGAATAAACTGAACGTAAAACAGAAAAAAATAAAAATAACGGACAATAGGTGGGCAGGATCAAAGGGCTGGAAACGACAGTCAGGCGTGACAGTGTGCTTCTGCCCTCCTGTATATGACATTACTGAAGTATACAGGAAAAAGTAACTTTTCGACTTGTTCTTCACTGGGTCAGCATTTGTACATCTACTGTTGTTTTTAGTGAAATATGTACATAACTACACAACCAGCATTTCTATTTGGTGTCTTCACTAATCAGCCCTGGTAATTGCCTTAAAAGAAAGCACAGGCAGGGATGAATTGGGACTCAGAAGCAGCCCTAGACATGGCCCACCGCAGCCAGCATACATGCACACAGAGTTGTATTAGGCTTGTCTTGATACACTTGCACAATCCTGTACCAGTCAAGGTATCACATTCACAATGCAAAATAACATCACAAAACTACTGATAAAGGCAGAATACATCTGAGCAATCTTTTTCAAATTGAATGGTTATGAAAGCAAATCTATTTGGAATGCAAGGGCAATTCCCTTGACTGTCAACTTTTTATTTATGCTCCTGACTTTGTGTAGCAACAGCCCTGTTTGGATTTCTGAGAGAGTGAGTGTGGAATAAGGATGCAGGCACATGTGCCAGTCAGTTTGAAACCAGTGACAATTGCAGCAAGTTCAAATGTGCCCTTGTGCCAGAGGAGGGCAATAGGAGATGTTGTGTGCTAGCAAATGGACTGTCTTTGTCAGATTCCCCAATATTATTTTTTAATGAGAAGTATAGGGAAGATGCTTGCTAGGGTGCAAAATAACAATTAGGTTATAGTCAGTACAGGAGATTAGAGTGGAAATGAAATAAGGTGGAGTATAAAGGAATTTAAGTGTTACGTTGAAGTTTAAAGCATGAAAGTTACTCTATAATGATGACAGCAATGAAAAGATGGTATGGGATAAGAAGAAGGGGGGAAACGGGGGATAATATTACAGGTAATATTCACCAATGTATTAATGTTTTTCAAACAATGTATTGTCAAATCATGTTTAAGGTGTTTTAAGATTTAAGTTTTAAGGTATTATGTAGCATGATTAATATTAGCAAGTTTCAATGCAGAGAGAGGATATAATCAAAATGTAAACCATTTTATTCTCCAAGTACCAAGAGTACAATGAATTTCACTTGACACAGAAATAAACATAAACTTACATCTAATTATCACAAAATAAAATCTTCCAAAATAAATGTTTATATATAGATATGTGAAATATAACAAATAGATTACAGATACAGCAGTACTGGAGTGCTGAGGTATTTTGTGCATGGTATTTGGAGCTAAGAAAATTCAATCAAATAGAAATTATAGAGGTTATAAGGAAGCTATGGAACAACTAGAATGACACTTTGGGAAAACAATTAAACTCACACCATTTTATGGAAAATGATTGAGGTAGCCTGGTGTCAAAAAAGAAGATTAATCTCACCTAAAGTTGAATTTAAGTTTTTTTGAAAAGCTTTGCCTAAGCTACCATCCAAGCTTTGTTATAGCTAGAGAACAGCTCCGAGAGCATAAGAGAGACACATTTGGAGGTTTAATTTTTATTGATAAAAAATATAAACCAATGCTGGATCAATCACTGGAGAAATACAAACTATTAAAAAAGACCTCATATTTAAAAAGGAAACAGTTTACTCAAAAACATATTGAGCAGTTTTGGACTTGCATCAGGGTAAATGTCTGAGCAAACAGAGTTGCAGTATAGAATCAAAGGCCAAAATCACTCTCTGATAAAACATATCTGTACATGAAAGCACTCGGCACTACAGACCAGGTTACCTTTTGTGTCAACAGCTCACTGTGGTATGCTCAAAGGCACCTTCCATTTAAAGAAATCAGTCAGTAATGATCATCTTATCCTTTCTGCCATGCCAGATGAGAAAGAGGACAGGCATCCAGCTAGATGGTATAAGAAAGCTAAGGAACTTGAATGACAGTGATTTTAGAAATAAAATTAAAATCTCATTTTATGGGCAAAGCATTGATGTTTAATGCTATCAAAACAAAGCGTGCAACTAGCATAAATGTGTTTTTTGGTTGGAGTATGTAGCATGACACAATGCAAGAGATGAATTGTCTCAAATGTCACCGATTTTGAAACACCCTCTGATTTAAGGGATCACTGTGTCCAAGCTACTATTCATTCTTTATGAAAAAGAAAACAGTTGTCTGTCTGAAACATCTATGAAAAACACAAACAAAAAGACACATTTTGAGATGTACCTGCATTGATTGATCGCAAAAGGGAAACAGTTTGTTGAGGCCAATTCACCAATGTGAATGAGCAAACAAAGTTGTAATCACATAATAACAAGCAACCCACAGCTATAATCAGTAACTGTAACAAATAACATTCAGAGCTATGTGTACCATTTTGAACCAAACTAAATAATGAAAATGGACAGCCCTTAAAATCTTAAGGAATATTATTTGAGTGCATGTCTGAAAAGCCTCTGACTTACATCAAAGTCCTATGCAGCTGTTTATCTGGCAACCGGAAGCCATACTGGGCCAGAACAAAAGACATCACTTCAGTAATCATGCCTGTAAATGTGAAACTGAAGAAGAAACAAAATGCATACAAACATACACTGTCTAAGATCTGAGGAGCTCTGCAACATTTTGTATTGAGGATTTCTCCAAGCAACTTCATGCTGCTGGTAAGAAAATAGAGATACAGCAGGTCAAAGGAAAGCTATAATCAGTTATGTGAAAAACAAAGAAGTACTGCAGCTGCATTAGATAGTGGCACATTTCTTGATTTCCTGTGTGTACATAAATTCCAGCAATTACATTGCTTCTTAACAATTGATGCCAGCATTGGGCTGATAGTGTCAATGGCCCACTTGTTTTTGGGGAGGAATGGACATAGCTATGAATGTTCTGTTCAAGACAAATAAATATCCATTTACATTTATATTTACGGCATTTAGGAGACACCTTTATCCAGAGCGACTTACAATTCAAGCAACTGTGGGTTAAGGGCCTTGCTCAGGGACCCAACTGTGGTAGCTTGGCAGAGGTGGGATTCGAACCCAGGACTTTCTTGTCCAGAGTTCAGTACCTTAACCACTAGGCTACCACAGTCCCAATCCATTGTCAACATGAAAAACATATTCATAAAACATCACAGCTTTTTTTTGAAGAAAACAAATGGATTTTTAAGAATACAGTCTGATTCGGCTGAACTTAAAGATGATCTTTACCATTTAAAACTTTCTATTTGTAACACCAATGTGATCAACAATAACCAAAATCACACTTCAAAATAGCTCCAAATTTGTTTACAAATTTTAAAACTGATCAAATATTTATATTTAATAAACATAAAGTATTTAGAAACAATGCCATGACATTGCAGTTTGGCAAAGTGGAGTATGTGCCACATCATGGTATATACCACTATGCAATAAGAAACTTTTTGCCATGTCCTACTCAATTAAATGCTACATAAAATGTCACAATAAAACACCACAGCAGTTTAACAATTATTTCTAGATTGTCGTGTGTGATGGCCCTCCAGATCATCACAGCTGCCATTTGATCGCTTCACAGCAATGCAGTATTGAAGCACTCATGATGAGGCTCCCATACTTGAACCCGACTGTTATTGGATCCCAAACAGAACCAGAATTAATTT